>JAADWY010000096.1:0-67493 GCA_023336355.1 Pythium dissotocum | reverse complement strand
AGGATTTAGTCATAATATAATTGTACCTATTCCAAAAAATATTAAAATAATAAATCAAATCAAATCAAATCAAATCAAATCAAATCAAATCTCCCCCGTTGAAATGCCACGCGAATTGAATCCCCGAGATGCAACTTGCGTCCTACAGTACTGTACTGTACATCCAGTTTATAGTTTATACAGCGTGTAGCTCCTCCTTGTGAAGGGACGCAATGCATGATGATGCATTGCATCATGCAACCGTGCTGACCGCCGCGAAAGGCGAGAATCAGCTCAACCTTGGCCGTGGGCCACCTTCCCCACTGAAGTGGCCCGCATTACTGACAAGGAATCGTGCCACGGGACGAGGAGGGAGGAGTGCCGCTTCGCGTCGCGCGAATCTATGTGTGTGCCAGCTGATGGCGAGTCCCTTCCGCCGTCAAGACAGCAAAGGAAAGCATCAGTCAGCACGAGAATCCTACATCGGATGTGGTGCACACTGGCGTTGCGTTCCAGCGGTCCGGCCCGCGGTCTCCTCCGTCTTGTAAGCAAAATGTGCCGGTTTGTTGGAGTATACAGTCCAGTAAGAGTGTGGCGTCCATTATGACGTTGAACTGGTCTCGAGAACCAAAAAGCATAGGCTTTGCGCGAAGCGGTCGTGCGCGTCTTGCGTTCAGCGTTCGGAATTCATGTCTTGTCGGCGGCTCTGGCTTTTAGGGCCGTTCACTGACTGTACTGTACTGTACTTTGACTGGCAGTGAGCTCAGTGTCGCGTCGTCCTCCACCGTGGAAAACCCCACGGCGTCTCGACGTCTCGGTGCCGCACTGGAGTCCACATTGGAAGATGCAGACGTCCTTCGGTCCTGAGATCATATTCCTAAACGAGATCGAAATAGAAAAACTGTTGAGTAGAATCCCAGAGAGAAAGAAAACGAGAAAGAGAGAGAGAGAGAGAGAGAGAGAGTGAAAAATTGTGGCTCCAGACGGCGTCGGGGTCAGTGCGGAGTCTGCATGAGAAGATCAAGGTCTCCGGTATTTCCGTACTGTACTGTACAGTATTACGGGCAATCAAACCCTGCGTTCTGATGCTCGGCTGGACAGCGCGTCACCACGCAAGCAACAGCCGCAGCGGGATGAGTGTCCCGCCACTTCAATCTGATCCCTGTCGTCGCTGCTCTGTCGGCAGATCGGCAAATCAGCCATCAGCATGGCCAGGACGGAGCTCCTGGGCGGCGGACTGAATACTACCTCTATCATTTGATAGATAGCAATATTGCCCACACCCTAAATTGACCACGAGCAGTTGTCAGTGGCCTCTGATATATGATATCCTGTCGGCAACGTCGGATGGCGAGTAGCTGGTCAACCTCAACACCCATAAACATTCGTGCTTACAGGAGCCGCCACATGCGACTTGACGGAACTCCAGAGGAGGAGGAGCAGCTGAGCGACGCCAGTGCGAGTCCAGCAATTGATGTCCGCAGTCTCCCACCGTCCTCGCCGGGCGCGTGATCCTTGTTGACCCACAGCATGGGGCGTGGGTCAATACGTACTCTCAGCCTTGGTTGAGCAAAGGCAACAAGTGAAGACGCCATCAACTGCCCCCACGCAACGGAAACAGAGAGGCACGCACTTTCTTTTCCGACTCGCGTTTGCCCCAGTTCAGTAGCCCTTCGCAGTGTTTCTACCGGGTCCGTCAACGACAAACACAAAGAGCTGCTCACCCACACCACGCAAGACCCAAGGTCTCCGATATCCTTCCTATCCTATCCACTCCTCGAGCCATTCGCCAACTCTCCACGCGCCGCCTCCTCGGTCGTATATCCTCTCACAAACCCCCTTCGCTTTTGCTTCCAGTATGAGCGTCCGTCGTCCGCATCCGCACGTGGAGGAAGAGTACCGTGACGGTCTCACTGTCCACGTGGGCAATGGCTACGAGCGCATGGTCATGTCGGAGCAGGAGATCTGCGACGACGTGCTCGCGACCATCCCGAAGCTTCGCGCGGCTGTCCATGGAGACACCTACGGCCGCAAGTGGAAAGCCGGTCGCCGCAAGAACGGCGTCGACTACTTTGAGCTCGTGGCCGGAGGCTGCGAAGACGGAGAGGACGATCTGGATCTCGCCCATGCTGTGGTCGCCAAGACCGAGCTCCACTGCCACCTGAACGAAGTGCTGAACGTGCTGATCAACCGCGACACGGACAACTACGAGTCCACCATGAAGGCGCTGTGCGGCCGCTCGTTCAAGGACGGTCGCCAGCTCTACCAGAAGCGGCGTCCGCTGCAGGCGCGGCCTCGTTCCACCACGCGGGACTCGGCGTCCTCATCGGCCACGAGCTCCGATCCACTCAAGCAGCCGCAGACCGCGCTGGTCACGGTCAACCTCAACACGCTGCGTCCGAAGCTCAGCGTCAAGTTCAGTGCTCGCCACAAGCGCACGCAGAAGCTGGCCTTCGCGTCCTGCACAGTGCAGTACCCGTCGAAGGACCGAGCGTACCACGTGATGAAGACGCTGCCCAAGCAGGTCCACGACGACCTCGTTTCGAGCGACGACCGCACGGCGCTGCGTCGTGAGCTCGACCACATCGCTGTGGGCATCGACATCCGCTCCAAGGTCGGTGGCTACAGCTCCTCGAGCCACACCACGCGCGTGTTTGCCCACGCGTACGCGTCGACCGTCAAGCCAGACCAGTACGGCCGCTACGCACGCACCAAGAACAAGATCGCGTACTCGTCTTCCGACCTCGCGCGCCACCGTGAGAACATCATGAACCCTGAGGCTCGTACGGTCATGGAGACGCTCACCAAGTCGATCCGTGAGTTTGAGACCGTGATCCGCCGCCGCCGCTTCGGGTTCCAGACCTTCGTGTACTTTCCGACGCTGCAGGACGACGCCAGTCTGCGCTCCTGCTCGATCTGTACCAAGAACTTCTCGTTCTTCCGCAAGGATTTCTTCTGCCAGCTCTGCGGCCACACTGTGTGCGGCGAGTGCTCGCGTCTGTACGATGTCGAAGCCAGCATCGGAGACATCCGTAAGAACCGCTGCTGCATCCAGTGTGTCGTGCGTGTGGACGCCTGTGTGTTTGAGGACGAGGACATCGTGCCTGCGCTCGGCCCTGTGATCGTCGAAGTGGACGACGCCGAGTGGTACGCGCAGCCTTCGTTCGACGACGACGACACCATCTCCGTTGGCTCGGCCGGCAGCTCTGTGGCCGACAGTCTCTTCTCGAACGACCCAACCGAGCGGTCGCTGGCTCTGGAGCGTCTCGCGCAGCTCATCAGCCCGACGAACAGCAGCCACAGCAGCCAGGGCAACCGCCGCAAGCCCAGCTACCAGTACCAGCACCAGCAGTCGCAGCCTCACCACCACGACCCAATGAGCAAGAAGAACCCGAAGAAGATGATGCGTGGACTGGAGAACCACTTGGCGCAGAGCCTGCGTGTGAACAAGGCCCAGTACAGCCAGGCGGACATGCTTCCACTTGCTGGCCAGGAGCGTGACTACGCGTACGAGTACGACTCGAGCAAGGTGTCGAACCCGAACATCCCATTGGCGCCGATCCCCGCGCCTGAGAAGGAGGCGCGTCGTCTGCAGCTCATTGAGGAGTCGGGTGTGCTCAACAAGGGCTACGACCACGCGGCGTTGGATCTGATCGCACAGGTCGCCGCCAAGAAGATGAACTGCCCCATCGGCTTCGTGTCGGTCGTCGACGACAAGCAGTTCCACTGCATTGGCAACTACCAACTGCCGACCAACGACGCGATCGTCGTCCCGCGTGATGAGAACCTGTGTATGCACAACGTGTACGCCGAGGCGCCGATGATCCTCAAGAACCCACAGCGTGATATGCGCTTCGCGCAGATGGGCTTCGTGGGCGCCATGGGCGTCAAGTTCTACGCCGGCTTCCCTATCAAGGCTCCGGATGGATCCGTCGTGGCGTCGCTGTGCACGGGCGACATGCGCACGCACGACAACATCTCGACCAAGGACTACGCGACCATGGAGGCGCTGTCCAAGCTCGCGGCTGATCTCATCGTGCCTAAGACCAGTGCCGCGCCTGCGTTGCCGAGCAATGGAAGCTTCAGACAGGCGTCGGGACTGCCGCGATCCAACTCGCGACCGATGATGTCGGCGTACTAAGAAAGGGTAGACCAAGTATTTAGCAGTCGAGTGCAGTAGTTAGTTGTAAGGACAACGCGAACCACGGGGAGTCTCGCAGGGTCCATCCACGTATATATACTCTATTCTATCATGCACGTCGTGCTTGCTTCGTCGCTGTGTGTGGAGCTGCTCGAATTGATCCTGACGAGCATCGTACACATCTTCTCCTTCGCCATCATATTGTGCGTAAACGAGACTTCCCAAAACACGTTTTTGAGCCGATCATAAACAGACTTTAGGTGGTCCACACAAACGGATCTTTCCTCTCACTCAACTTGGCTTCACGTTCATTCCAAGACTTTCTGGAAGGAAAATGGCGCGTGTCGTGACGCAGCTCTCACTGGCGCTGCTGGCGCTGTGGGCCGCAGCAGCACATGCCTTCATCCCCGCGTTCAACCAGCCATGCCGCGCGTATGAGTGCCCGTCGTCTTCGCAGACCCTCGTCTTCAAAAAGTACGTCGAACTTGAGCTGATGCTCGACCCGCCGTGGGATCCTCATTTTACTGTTCTGCGTCGTAGGGATTTTGTGTTCACGGCGAATGGCTGCGGCACTGCGGGGCTTCCCATCGCTACGAAGACCGACTTCTCCGAGTGCTGCAACTGGCACGACGTCGTACGTGTTTCTATCGTAGTAGAATCATTCGAATTCGAATGTCTGCTCTGCGTCTAACCTCGACTAACCGCGGTCTATCCTGTATCCCTCCTAGTGTTACAGCGCCTGCGGCATGAAAAAGGCGACTTGCGAGAAGCGTTTGGACAAATGCATGAAGGCCAAGTGCGCGTCCATCGTAGACGACAAGTCCGAGCGCGAGCAGTGCGAGTCCACGACCAAGCTCTTCGCGCTGGGGGCTCAAATGGCTGGCTGTCCGGCGTTCCAGGCCGCTCAGAGAGAGGCCTGTCACTGTGTGGCCAAGAGCAAGGCCCCGCGTGCGATCCGCTCGCGACTGGTTCACTTTCTCAAGACGAATGGCGCGTCTGCGAAGGATCTGGAGGACGCGCAAGTGGCCGCGCTGCTGGCCAAGTACAAGGGCGACGAGGCTAAGATGTTTCTGCGACTCGCAGTCAAGTACCCGAAGGCCGTCAAGGTGGACAAAGCCAAGAAGAACTACATGGACGAGATCTTCAATCCGCCAACGGGCGAAGGGTTCGCAGAAGACAAGAAGAACGGCTTCAAAGTCACGTTGGACGACGACGAGGACAAACAGGAGGAGTTTGACGTGGACGAGCACATTGAGCTGTAGGCGTTGCGGTTTTGTGAATGCTTCGTGGAAGGGGAATGCGTAGGGTTATCAATGCGATTTGAGTTAGCACCGTGAGTTCATGACTCGTTCAGACCACGAAACAATTGTTTCATAGGAGGCCTTTCAGCGCTTCGCAGGAAATCATCAACAGGAATCGGTCGGTAGTCGTTGCCGAACGCCACCCTCCAACGCGAGCCGGAAGACGCAGTAGAAGTAAAACGGCTCTTGCCGATACTGGGCTGCCGCTGTTAACAACGTCCACGTATGATAGAACGGGCTGCATTTGGGTGGTCTTCGCGTCGGCCATTCGCGGGGCAGAGATTTAGATTGCTTCCCCATTCCTGCGATCAGTCTTCGCGCATGCCTGTCGACGATAGTCAGAGTATTTTTCCTGCGAAGACAGTGCAGTCGCGCAGATGCATTTTGGCGAGTCAGTTGGCCCGCAAAGCTGTGACCACGCCATGTGATCGTCCAGAGAGATCCTGCGTAACGAGGACACACACGAGACACCGTGGAGATAGCTACATGTGGAGCTGAAGTGAACGACGTGGTGTTGATCGTGTACCATTAGAATAGAGTAGAGATAGGGAGAGTGGTCGTAACTCTACGAGCTCACGTCGCTGTAGTACTCAGGCTTGCACATGTTCACGCCGTACTCCTTCAGACTGCAAATCGTGCACCCTCATCCGTCAGTCCCACATACAATAATCAACCGGCAGCATGGAATATTCACCTGGCCGAGAGGTCCTCCATCGTCAGCACGACCTTGCTGGTCTGGCCGCTCGCTCCCGTCGCCGCTGACGCCGCCGCCGTCGCAGCACCAGCGCCGCCTGCGGAAGCCCCTGACTGTGCGCGCAGTCGCTGATACTGCATGGCGTCGTGGGCCACGTCCAGTAGGAACTTGTGCGCCGCCAGCGACACCATACGCAGACTGGTTACAGCAAACAACCACAGCGTCATTAGAAAAAAACGAAGAGCTGCAGTCCGAGAAAGGACGAGAAAGGACGTCAAAAAGGCGACGTACATGCGCGGGTCGCTGGTGGTGAAGCCGACCTGCTGCAGGTAGAACTGCACGAGCTCGTCGGGCACCGTGGGCGCGAAGTCGTCCAGCGTCTCCAGGAACTCCTTGAGCTGCGCCGCCGCGCCGTCGTCCGCCATGGGCGTCGCCATATTTGCTGATGGTGATGACAGTCTTCCCGTATGAAGAGGTGGTACTGTATCTCCTCTCTATACAAATACCTCTATTGTAAGATATGGGTACACAACGGCAACCGTTGACTAAAAATACCACGAACAATATTTCTTGCTCACCACCACACAGTACACTTCCCCACGGACGTCATCATTGCACTCGTGACTCGCACGGACACCAGACGTCATGAAGACGAGTAGTGCGTTAGCTCAGATCCTCCCGGCCCCCAGCGGCCCGACCGCGAGTCTCCTCTTCCCGCCGCCGCGTCCGCCTTCGCAGTCTTTCGGCGTGTTCCTCGGTCGTTTCAGCTACGCTGCAGCCTGGCTGGCCATCCACGCGTTCCACTTTGTGTGCGCTGCGTATTTTATAAGCGCGGGGCTCTTCTACCATGCGGTTGCCGGCACGCAAGTCGGCGGCATGCTCAAGTTATACTCCCTAACAGTCGACCGCAAGCACTTCAAGGCCATCGGCATCGTCCACTACGTCATCGCAGCTCTCCACGTGCAGTTCCTGCTGACGACAATCGTCTACGCGTTGATGCGAGCCTTCCTCTCGCGTCGCCACCGCAAAAAATTCCTCTCGCTCAAGCGGCGCGTCACGCAGCGACGTAAGCAGCTCACGGCCAAGGGCTACACGAACGCCACGCGCCGCAATAAACTCCTAGCAGCTCTACTGTACGTGTACGGTGTGTTGCTGGCTCCCAGTGGACTCTTCGGAGTCGAAAGCTACTACTTTGAGACGCTTTTCCTGGTCCGTGAGCTAGCGGAGACCTCGATGCAGGCCTTCCAAGCCTACAAAATGAGCATTTTACTACCACGCGCGGCGTTAAACCGCTTCTACGTGATCGTGCTCATCCTCAACTGCTGGTCCACGCCATTGCTGCATCGCTTTGGCGGTAAGAACCACGCGCTGCTGCGGCTTCTGTGTCTGCTGTCGGATATTCTGCTGGACTTTATCTCGGCCGTGGGCGTGCCAGTCGTGCTCGCGCTTCATTATTACGACGACTACAACATCAAGCAGAAGGATTTCCCGTCGTCCGTGTGGTACAGCGACAAGTGGCTCGTGCAGTTCATGGGCGACGCGCCGCTCATCCTCGTGGGCTCGTGGATGGACGCGTTCAGTCGGCTCGTGTTCTCGCTCGGCCTGCTCGCGACCATCGATGACGTCAAGATCCTCATCAAAAAGAAGGCCTCAGCCGTCGTCGACAGTGGTCCTACTCCTGCTCCTTCTGAGCCCGTGACTCAGCAGCCACGCGCAGCCATCCAGCAAAGCCGACTCGTTCGCTGGGCTCACCGCTTCATGGTTCTCTTCGGACTCACGATCCTCACCGTGCAGCTCTACGCCGAGTCCAAGCCTCAACCAGTAGCCTGTGTGCTGCAAGTGAGACCGTGGCTCGTGGAGAAACCGGCGTGTGCTCTCATCGAATTCAACTGTCTCCATACTCCTACACACTCTGGCAACGCCACAGACGTCAACCACATCTTCAGCAACCTCGACGCCCCCGCGCTGGAGACATCGTCATGCGCCACTGTCCGCAGGTCGAAATCCTCGAGGGTTTCAACAACTTGTCCGGACTGATCGGGTTTAAAACCTACAACTCGACCATCACCAAGTGGGGAACCGACGCCGCACTCACACAAACGCACCACCCGAAAGTCCGCTTCCTGTTCTGCGTGCGCACCAATTTCACCGACGGGCTGCTGCCTGAAGGGCTCATGTCGACGGATTTCCCTGTTCTTTTACGGGATATTGAGATCTCGACCTCGAATCTCAAGGAGCTTCCAGACGATCTCCACACGCGATGGCCACAGAAACTCACGCTGTTTCTCGAGTACGCACAGCTTCCGACGTTTCCGCTGGCCATCTACCGCCTGAGCCCACGCATGCTGTCGCTGTGTGGGAACCTCATCACGTCGCTGCCCGTGGAGGCGTTCATGCTTCCGTACGCCTACACGGTGGCCGTCACAGGCAACCCACTGACCTCGCTTCCAGATACGGGCGTGGATCCACGTAAGGTGTACACGACGTGGTGGTACTTGGACTTTACAGAGATCGCGTCGCTGCCGCAGTGGATGGACGACCAGTTCTTCGTGGACAAGTCGGTGTACTTGGGCGGCTCTCCGTTTTGTCTGGACGTCCTGCAGAATGACAACGCGACCGTGGAACAGGACGAGTTGCAAGCCACACGACCGTCGGCACTGAAGACGATTGACTGCTACGAGGTTGAGCCGGACATGCAGTCATTTTACCCGCAATATCTGGAAATTAGGGACGGAGAGTTAGCGTGATCTTTGAAAGCAACCCGAAAGATCTGGCTATCAGATCAACTCGTTCAAGTATTTTAGGACTTCGGGAGGCTCACTGGAACCGTAAGACGTCACCCAGAACACTTGGAGCTGCGTCAGCTCGGAGTTACGTGTCGTGAGGGAACAGCACGGTCACTATGGCGGTGGTGGCGCCAGTGTCTGCGTTCTCACAGCGAGTCAGCAATGTATCCAGTCGTCACAGTCGCCGCGAAAGTCGGCAGGTCTCACCTGAGCTGCCAGCCATCGACACCATGAGCGTGCGGCTGAGTCGCCAAGCGTACGGCAGCGCACGGACGGCAGTGGCGTTCTTCCGACTCGTGAACATCGGCTTCTACGCGGCGTTTGCGTGCATTTACTGGGCGTATCCGCAGACCGACACAGCCGTGTACTTGTCCATCTACACGAACGTGCTGCCGCTGCGGTTCTTTCTCACGGCCGCAGTCATTCACGTTGTATTCGCTGTCGCTCACGCGGTCATGATGTTCCGCCACCTCGCAAGAACACGGCACGCGTTCCCCAGCAGCTCCTCCTATGAGTTGCCGTCCAAACCCGCAATCCCAGCTCACTCAGATTCCCCCAGGCCACGATCTATCGTCCATGCGTGGCAGTTGATCAAGAAGCTGTTCATCCGAGCCAACACCCAGCGGTTCCGCGTCTTCGGTGTCCGTAGCGAGTACTTTGAGACCGTTTTCCTGGCGCGTGAGGTCTTTGAAGCATCGTTGCAGACGCTGCAGGCGTACAGGATGGACTCTTTGCAGCCGCGGCTCTGGCTCAACCGGCTCTTCATCGCAATCCTCGTGCTCAACTGCTGGACGACGCCGCTGCTGTACGTGGTATTACCAAAGCAGCAGCCTCTGCGTAGACTCCTGTGTCTCGTGTCCGACTACCTCATGGATCTCATCTCCACTGTGATCGTACCGAGTATCCTCAGTGTAGCGTACGCGTCTGAATACGACTCTGAGGGTGGCTCCTTCGTCACGTCGCTCTGGTACGACGACGCGTGGTTCGTGAATATGGTCAACGAAACCCAGCTCGTGCTCATCTCGTCGTTCGTGGATGCCATCAGTCGACTCCTGTTCTCCATCAACCTGCTCTTGAGTCTCGAAAACATCACAGCGCTCATCCGGCCAGCCATCAAGACCACTGAAGACGATGACACCACGAATCTGCTTCTCCACGAACAACTACCGATAGAACAGACAGCGCATCGACACTCGGGTCGCATCCACCGCGTCCTCCACTGGCTCATGGTCGCCTGGGGGTTCGTCGTGCTAATTCTCCACGTCCACGCCGAGCTGCGGCCGAATCCTCCCATGTGTATGTTGCAAGTCCATCCGTGGGGCACCACCACTCCGTCTTGCACGCTGCTTCGCGTCGAGTGTGATAACTCAACTGATCCAGCGATGGGGAACGTCGTGGCCACTGCGCTTGACGGCCTGGAACGCAAGTGGCTCACGCATTTGGTCATAGATTCCTGTGCTCAGCTCGAAATCCCAGCGCGTTTGAGTGAATTCCACGGTCTTCTCGGCTTGAAAATCACCAATTCGACCATCACGCAGTGGGAACATGACGCCGCGCTCACGCAGACTCGGCAGCCGACACTGCGGTTCGCGTATTTCGTTCGCGTGGACTTTGCCAACGGCGTGCTGCCCGTCGGACTGCTCTCCCACGACTTCCCACCGACGCTGCAAGACCTTGAGTTCTGTATGACCAACCTAGCGTCCATTCCAGACGTCGTCTCGTCCATTTGGCCTGATCGCATGCTGCTGCTGCTGGAGTACAGTCAGCTGACGGCGGTGCCTAAGGCGCTGACGCGGATGCACTTGCTGTCGCTGTCACTGGTGGGGAGTCCTGTGCGTGAGGTCCCAGCAGAGCTCTTCCAGTCGGAGACGCTGTACGATCTCTCGCTCAGCGCTACAGCCATTCAGTCGCTGCCAGCCAGCGTTCAGCCGAGCCTCGTGTCGCTGAGGCTGCTGAGTCTGGACTGGACCAACGTGTCCGGTGTACCGGACTGGCTAAGTGAGACCTTCGTGAATACGGTGGCCGTCTCAGCCAGCGTCACGCCACTTTGCGTGGTAATGGGCTCGTTTGGCTCACCACAGCAGAAGCAGTTGATGGAGGCGTCACCGTGGGTGCGAAGGATCTCGTGCCAGCCCACAGCACCAACCCAAGTCACCAAGTATCCATTGTTCACTAGTGATTAGCTTAGTCTAGCTTCGATTAGCTTCGTTTATCCTTGTTCAAAGGAACGATCTTTCTTGAGTATACGGGCACAAACAAGCGGGATTTTGTTGGTATACATGTGTCTCCACTAAGTACGACAACAGAACGACGCTCCCCCACAATCAGCTCTCGGGTCTCGCAGGTGCGTCACCCAGCGAATGCAAGAACGGCGCAAGTGAGGGAATCCCGATCATCCGCCGCCCACCGCGTCGTGCCTCCGATCTTCGCGACTGGTCTCCGTGTCCGCTAGCTACCCGACGCCCGCTATCAGCGAAGGATAACCGCACAAGTTGGTGATTTCCATCCAATCCGCCCTGCGTCTATACGACTATACCGCCGCGACGCGATCCCGATCACCGACGCCAACAAATAAACGCCAACAGAACGCCAACAAAACAACAACAAAACGCCAACATGAGCGATTTAGACGCGTCCACCAACGGTACCACGCGCCTCCGCCGCCGCTCGTTCTTCGAGAACATGGAGCCATTGGACCCGTCCTCCGCGTCCTCCAACGGGGGAATGGATACCATCACGCTCCACGAGGGCGCCGACTCCTCTGGCGGTCCACCGTTCTCCTCCTCCAATGCAGGGGACTCGTCCTCCTCCGGCTCCGCGCTCCTCTCGTCCTCCTCCTCCATCAGTGACAGCACCATGGACACCACTGGCGTCTCCTCCAGCTCCTCCGCGGGGGGATCCTCCTCCTCAACTGTATGGACCGCGCGTTCGCTACTCGCGCTCCTCTACCGGCAGCTTTGGTTCATGAAGTCGTGGCTCATCGTCAAGTGGCAGGCGCTGGGCGTGCGTGCGCGACTGCAGAGGACGCTCCGCCGTAGAGGGGGAGCCGCGGGGGACAAGGTGTCCACGACCGAGACGCTCGTGGTCAAGCAGTACGCGTACCCAACCCACTACATCAAGCTCGCGTGTCTGTCTCTGCTCCTACTGCAGATGCTCACGTATAAGTACTTGCAGAAGGAGCCGCTGGATCTCCACGTGGAGGAGTGCGTGTTCCACGAGCGGATGATGCCCACAGTGCCCGCAAGAGAGCGGATCCTCGCGGGAGGAGGAGGAGGAGGAGGAGGGGGGGTCGGCGGCGGAGCGGGGGGAGGCATCGGTGCCATGGGCGGAGGAGGAGCTCCTCCCGCCGACAGCGTCCAGACGGCCTCCAACTCGGCGGCGATGCGGTTCTTAGAGAGACGCTTTGAGCTCCAGCTCGCGCCGGCTCTTCTGGCTCAGCACAACAGCAGACCGCGGCTGCCCTGGACCTGCATCTCCATCGTACCCACGCTCCCCCTCAGCGGAGGAGTCCCCTCCCCCACAGCGGAGAAGGAGGAGCTGTCCAGTGCGTCCCAGGTGATCGTCCGCCAGGCGGCGGAGCTCGCGATGCTGCTCCCCCGAAGCCTGGTAGTACCCTTGGAGTCGACCGCCAAGATCTCGAGTCGTCTGCACTTGGCACTGGGCAGCGACGCGGCCATCGAGCGTCGTGAGACCACTGGCGTGCTCGCGACGCTGTTTCCTCTGTCGTCGTTCCGTGAGAACCTCTTCCCCTCGGGCTTCCCGGACCTCGTGCTGGTCAAGTCGGAGTACGCACTGAAGAAACTGGTGTTGTATCGCCACGAACGACAGGAAGAGTTCCAGCACCGCATCGACAAGAACGACAACGGCGGCCAGGATCTGCCAGGAGGCAAAGGAGCACAAGAACAGGACAAGGAGGAGGAGCAGAGACTCCAGTACGAGCTGAGCAAGACCCAGTTCGGTGTGTTTCTACTCAAGACGACCGTACCAGATATCTACGACCGCCACATCCGCAAAGACTGGGACGCGTTCCTCCACGTCGTGGTGCTGAGTGAACAGGACAAGAACGAGCAGCTCACGAAGGAGATCCTGGCGCTGTGGCTGCACCATCCAGAGTGGCCCATGCTCCACGTGCGGTTCCAGCAGTCGCTGACGCTGTGTGGGTCGTTCATTCGACTCATGAGCACGATGCGGCAGGTCACAGGCGACGACGCCGAGATCGTGGACCACGACGAGCGCCACGGCGACCAGCAGCTGCCTCCGAACGTCGACATCACGTGCGACGCGGCCGCCAACTCGCGCGAGGCCATCATCAAGCTCAAGAACGAGATCGGCATCCACTTGTTCCCCGTGCCGCCCGAAGTTGAAGTCTACGAAGAGCTCGCGCTGGAAAGTGCGTCGGCCGGTGCGATCGTCGTGACCTACAACACGCCGATCATGCACGAGTGGATCACGGACGCCTGCGGTCTGCGCGTCGGCTCGTACGAGAACGCGGCCGCGACCATGCCCAACGACCCCAAGCTCGGCGGCTTGCTGCTGGAGTTGCCGGAGGTGCGTGTGACGTCCGGGGACGTTGAGCGAGCTGTGGAAGGCCTGCTGCGACTGGACCGCGTCCATCGCGTGGCTGCGGGGCGAGCAGCTCGGATCAAGTACCTGGAGATCCGCACACACTTTTTGTCGGCCATCGCGGCACTGGACACGGCGATCTGCGACTTTGACAGCGATGAGACACTCGAGCAGCAGCACGAGATCGGCCAGCGCAGTCGGAAGAAGGTCGACATTGACACGCTGCGGGTGTTCCTCTATTAAGAGCAAGGGTGCTTGGCTTCTGGGACCTGGCGTGAGAAGACCATGAAGGTGCGACGGGGATCAAGAGCAAGGCCTCCAGGCTTCCAGGAGCTTCAGAATTGAATTGGGCAGATCAACGACACGCGTATCTTCGACTCGACAACACCATGGCGTACTGGCTTCGCTTCATCCGCCCAGCGCGCAAGCTCAAGCCGAACGAGGTGCAGGCCAAGATCCCGATGCTGGACGACCCGTCGAACCTCGGCAAGGCGAAGAAGGCGTGGACGGCAGTCGCGGTGCGAGACCCAGAGATCTACCCGCTACTGTTGTGTACGGGTTTGGGCGCGGTGATGTTCGTGGCCTACGGCACCCACCTGCTGACGAAAGACCCGGCGATCGCGGTCAGCAAAGAGAAGCGTGAGACGCCCGTGATGGACCGTATCG
The DNA here is from genome assembly GCA_023336355.1 of Pythium dissotocum. Taxonomy (NCBI): domain Eukaryota; phylum Oomycota; class Peronosporomycetes; order Pythiales; family Pythiaceae; genus Pythium; species Pythium dissotocum. Next base: position 53,363 of record JAADWY010000096.1, on the reverse strand, counting down.
ACCCGGAGGAAGCCAAGGAGTTTACGAAGCACCGCCACAGCATGGCCACGATCCGGGCGACACCCGTGACGACAGGCCCTCGTGTGAGCACGCTGACCGACGTGGATGCCAAAAAGAAAGACCTGTACCCAGACTCACCACACAGCAGTCGTTAGGGATGTGATCTCTCGTCATGTGATGATTGCCGTGTCGATTGGTCCAACGAAATGGATGCAGCGTGCAAGGAGAGGAGGAGGAGAGGAAGAGGCAGGCAGAATGAAGGAAGGATCGACAAATATATGTGGAATGGATTGGAACGAGTCAGAGCATTTGCAGTTGCGGCGTCTGCGAGACGTCGGCAGTAGTGAGGTACTTGCTGAGCAGGAGCATCCACAGGGAACTGGATTTTTCGGAATCTGGTAGGATACCTAATCAATTCGAATCGGTGGGCGCCACGTGTGACAAGGTGAGATTTGAGATCTCTAATCTCTTTTTTCTAAGGCGCACCTGCGTCATTTGGCTGGTTCTGCCAGTATGCACCCAACTACGGGAGCCTTTCCGTTCAGAGGTTCCTGCTTCTGTGGTTGAAGCTTCTAGAGGGTTGATGGCTTCGTCCGTGAAGCTTGAAGTGAAGCTTGGGTGCACTCTGGTGCTTGGCTCCAGACTCCTGCTGTCAAGGAGACTAGGAAGACTGCCTGGTAGAGTCTACCGTAGAGTGCCGTGAATGGGAGTCGGAGGATGAGGGAGACTGGCATGCTGATCCTGTACCCAAGGGCCACCGAATTTGAAAAAAGGTTGGCGGGTGCCATGGAATGTCAGCCGCATAAACGCCACCGCACTTCATCAAATAGGAGGAATTATAGTTGGATTACATTACGAGGACGAGTGCAAGGTCTCATCAAAGGGCGCTGGGTGGGTAGCGAGCCACCAGTCGTAGGTCTCCATGCCGTAGTGGTCGTAGCCGTAGTAGTTGGGGGCATGCGCTGGCATCTTCGAGTCGTCTAACGTCAGCAGCAGTTCGTCCAGCAGCATCATGTCTTCGTCGGTGTCTGTGGGTTGGATAGTAGAAATTTGGGTCGCTGGGTCGTGTGCGTAATCGATAGGCTGCGTGGTGACGTTGGGTGCAATGAGAAGGTAGCCAGGCGACGCCGTGTGCACTGAGGCTTCCTCCAGCTGAGCCTTGCGACTCGCTATCCGACGGCGTCTCGTGACTGGACTGTCCGCCGTCGCGGTCTCGCCTTCCGTCTTGCGGGGCTTCGCACTGCCATTGCTAGTACTGCTGGCGTCGTCCACGTTGCCGTCGGCGCCTTCGCGTTGGCGCGAGTGCCATCGCCGCTGGGCCTCGTTGGCCTTGGCGCGGTGGTGGAGACACAGGCGGTGAAGGTCTCCGTTATCCTTGGTGGAGCGCGTGTTGAAGCACGGCTTGCTGGCGTACAGGCATCGATCCATGGCGAGAAGTTGGATGTCGTTGGTGCTTTTCTGATTTTGAGACGAGAGAGAGAGTGGTGTCGCTTGGGCTGCAAATTGCAGAATGACACGATGGACGATTAACCCACGGCGAAGGTACACGACGGTGTCTGTGGGTGAGGTTACAGAAACTGGATCCCTGTTCTAAAGTGAACCTACGACCGAAGTGGATGTGGTGAGGTAACACGAAGACAAAACATTGGAAGAACAGTGTAACCACAGGAAGACCGCGGTTTGGCGAGTCGGTTTCGAGGCAGGGATCCGTCCTCACGACGTGTACTGTTGACAGGGAATCTGAGTGAAAATGCAATCTCATCTTATAAAACTCGCAGCCGACCAGCGGGTATAGTAAGTAGGCAGCCAGTGACAGCCAGAGCGTGACTGCCACAAACTACACGCACACGCTCTGTGTGCAGTGCTACTCTGGCCCTGTTATAAGACGGCGCTACTGGATTTTCAATCAGATTCCGAGTCTCAAAAATCAAGTCCACGACCAACTGACAGTGGCAATGCTGATATTTCATCTGAAAATGAATATTTTGACCATCAATGAAGATATATCTTTCGCTGTAGCATTACATACTTGGAATATGCATGTATCAGAACGCAAATTATGATATTCTGGCAAAAATAGTAGAATCAAGTTTGTCACGAGTGCTTTGTGACGGCCATGACAGCGCGACTTGCACATAGCCGTGACACTTGTCAATGGTCCGATGAACAGCAAGGCACAATGCAACTCACCACTGCAGCTCGCGAACGCTCGCCCTGGATTTCCTTTTATCCTAATTTAATATCGAGGATCGTACATGTGCAAGTCGTTGCTCGAGATCTCTGCGATGACTTCTAACCGTTGGTTTGTCTTCTGGATGCGAAGACCACTGAGTTCCTCGCAGTGGACGATTCGGCGTATACCTCCTTGCCTGTCTAACGCTGTTTACGAGGGAAGCTGTTCATAAGTTAGGCTTTCTGATACTAGAAAATCTAGTGGAGGATAGGACGCTGGTCTTTGGTCCACACGACGACGTTTGCGTCGCCCAAAACCTGCTTGATCAGACCAACGTCAGTGTTGGACACGAAATCATTGACCACCCTTCCTCGCAAGCCGAAGACGATGGCACCGACAACTGAGAGAGTGATCAAAAAGAGATTTACGAGATACTGCTCACACGAAGAAGCACAGCGTCGCAACCTGCGCTGCTCATCGTATCGTACAGAACTGTAGGGTGCCATCTGAGCACAAGCAAACGCCGGCAAAGGGATGTCTAGTGCTGTATATGCACTCTTCGAAGCACACCAAGTTGGCTGTAGGCTTACCAGCTACGCCGAAGTGCTAGCGATCGCTATACGACCACTGCTAGGGGTAGCGTCACACGCCACCCCACGTTGGGTCCCTGCCGTGGACTGAGTCCAATACAATAATTGGGCTGCAGGGGTCAGCCCCAATTATTGGGCCATCCGCAATAACACGCTAACGAGTCCATAATACCGTATTGACTTACCGTATCCAGTTACCGTACTTGATACCGCTATTTGAACAAATACACGGTATTCGGTTGTGGAGGGAACATTGAAGTCGCGAGGCGCCAGTTCGGGAGCGCGTCGGGTCATGACGGCGATCCGATCTACCATGCATTTTCACTGCAAGACGAAGACTCCTCGACGCTTCGTGCTACTGTCAAGGCCTTTTGACTGTGTACTGGGACAATGCGTCTCTCGGTTTCTCTCTGGGTTTCTCTGTTGCGAGAGGGGGGGGCGACATGAAGGTCAGGAACTTCAATGAAAACCCACACAGCCATCATGAGAATTGCCGTAGGGACACCACATGCTGATGGAAATACCGCTGTAACGCCACTGCAAATGCTTGGAATGGAATGAAAATGAATGGTGCGTGTGGGTTATGTTGGTCAGGAATAAATAACGAGAGCTATGGCTAGACTACGGGGTGGGGATTCCTAAGGGTTACTTATTGTACAGGAACTAACTAGAAGCGAGCGCCTTCCGACGGGCGCGCGGCCTACACGACTTCGCGGCGGCAGGAAATGTCTCGACGGCAGGACATGGACGACGGCAGGCGGATGGCCAGGTACGCGCAGCTCACGGCCTCCTCCGTGCGGCTCAGCAGGCTGGAGGCGCGCGCCGAGAACTTCTCCATGTCTTCGCGACTGTAAAACAGGTCCGGGATCTGGTCCTCCGTGACCGTCGGAATCGTGCGCACGAGCACGCTGTGGTGGAACGAGACGTGGCGACCGGCGCCTTTCTCGACTGGCTCCGGACTCACTGTTCGCTTGCGCTTAAGATCGTCTTGCTCAGGCTCGAGCTCTCCTGTCTCCGTCGAGTCGGCCGTGAGCGTCTCGCTGAGACGTCCTCCGGACGCGAGCTTGGCCTCGCGCTTGAGCGCCAGGCGCTGGAACGCCGTGATCCACTTGGCCAGATCGGACCGGTCGAAAGCGCGCGCGACGTACTCCTTGCCGTCGGCGGTGTGGATCTCGAGCCCGAGCTCGTGGCTGCGCAGCGTGGTCAGCGTGCCACTCTTGACGTACTGGATCTCCTGGACTCCACGGCGCCACTGGGCGTCCTGTTTGTTGTTGAACCACACGAGCTGGCCGCCACGCAGCACAAAGTAGCGCGTGCTCCATGTCGTCAATGCGCCTTTCTTCTTGATGCGCAGGTAGCTCTCACTGGCGATGCCCACGGGCAATGACGCGACTCGTGGCGACTGCAGACTGCTGCTCACACGGCCGCGGAGATAGCCCATGCTGTGGCTAGAACGCGGCGTGGTGGACGTGCTGGTGGGATTGGGCGATGCAGACGGGGAGTCGCCTTCGCTGTTTCGGTACTGAAGCGAGCGGCGACGCTCGTAGGTCGGCGAGTAGCGCGTGGCCCTGGGCATAATGTTGCTTGGGAAGGTAGGCCGCCTTGGTGGAAATGGCGTGAGGTGTCTTGGCGTCGTGTGGCTTCCAGATGCGAGGCTCTGTCTGGACTGTCGAAGCTGGAAAACGCGGGCCTTCTCCGTGGATGACTGTCGGCTTCTAGGACGGGATTAAAGTTGGAATGTAGCCAATGGGGAAGCGTTGAATCTTGGTTTCAGCCAATGAGAAGCGAGAAATGGACGAGCCCAAACGCCAGTGCAGCAAGAATGAAGAGTGGGAGGTTGGACTCGTGCACCCACCGACACGAAAAGGGCAAATTCAACATGGCGATGACGCGGGTCGGGTCTGCTGGATTGTCGTTTCCATACAGATCGCAAGATGTCCGTCGACCCACCCATGTGGTTTCAGAAAAGACAGTTGCTAAAAGAGGGGGCTGTGAAGGGGGCTGTACATAGCACGGCCGCTCGTTCAACTAGAGCCAAATTGTCCAGTGTTCCGGGCTGCAATGTGTGGGTTCACTGGATCCTGAAGCAATCTTCTGTTTCTGTGCTGGGAGAATCGCTGTTCCAGCACCTGGTCGCTGGTGTTCTTCACCAATACACAGAACCAATAATTGTGCCACAATTCCCATCATGTGACACCAGAACCCCCGATGTATGCAGAAGTCTTGTCACCACATGCGTCTCAGGTGTGTGAGGCAATCTCACAAGACAATCACTTGTGATGACGCCTCCCTCCAGGCTGGCTGGCTGTTCGTGAGATGAGGTGACACCCTTTCTCACTGAGACTCCCAACTTTTGGGCCAGTTCCCAATTTTAATTGGGAAATTCTGGCCCAAAAACTCTAGCAGCAAGATGCGGCATCCTCGCAATATTCGGGAAGCTAATTGTGGCACATTCCGTTCTGTTGACGTGGGGCCAATGCATGGCTACTGTATGATAGATGCACTGCTGGGTTCTGGGCCATCTGGGATGCTGTCACACACGTATCCACGTGAGTGAAGCCATCGCGAAATCCACGTCAGTGACGAGTGAGAATCCGAACCCATCGGAGTTCGTGGTATCAACTGAGGGGACTCCACCACACTGACGCCATCTTTCCACATCCTTTCAGTGTCAAACCACAATTATTCTTGGGGCGTTTTACTGTGTGGGCGGAGGTGGCCAGCGGCTTTTCTTACGGCTGTTCGTCCGGCCCTCAGCGGTCAGCCGCGCGAGTCTTCGCCGCCTCTTCCACGACTGGCCCCATGACGAGTGGAGTCGATGACCAACACCGCACGAGTTTCCACCGATGCTCTATGCTGCCAATCCGATATCCCACATATTGGACGCCAGTTGCCCTCTGCCACCAGTGGTCGACTGCCAAATGCACTGGACTGACTGCAGAAGCCTTCGTCTGTGGGCTGTCTGTGACGAGCTCCAGATTCGAACTCCGTGCGCGCGCACTGCGTGGCAGCCTGCAGCCGCCACGTTGCCACTTCAAGTGACTCAGTGTCGATCTTTTTCATTCACTGCCCAGTCTCCACAGGTGACTTCGAAGTTCGAAGTGCGACGTCAGTCGCCTTCAATATTTATTGGTCTCCAACAATAATGGTCACCAATAAGTTTTCACCCCACCGACATTTTTCACCACACCTCGTCGTCGCGCAGCTCCGAGTCCAGCGGGTACACGCCCGTGGGGGTCTCTCCTGTGTCTCGACAGTCGATGGCCTGGAGCCACGGCTTGTCCTCCAGCTCACTGGCGTTTAATTGCAGCACCTCCTTCTCACACAGTGGAGTACGACCGGCGACCAGGTAGTACGTCCAGTACAGCTTCTCGTCCTGCAGCCACGACGGCAGCGCAGTGAGATTGGTCGAGTCCAGCAGCATCACGTATCCGTAGATATTCGCAACGTCCACGCCTTCCGGTAGATACGTGATCGGGTTGCCCGTCAGAGCCAAGTACGACATGGTAAACGCCTCGGCTGGCACAGTGGTGATGTGGTTGTAGTGGAGCGTGAGCGTCCAGAACTGCAGCTTCGTGAAGCTCAGTGGGAATTCGGTGAGCTCACTGAACTCGAGACACAGCGACATGCTGGGCGGCCATCGCTCGTGGAGATCGGACGGTATCCATTGAAGATTCGTGACCGAGAACTCGACGTCTCGCAGTTGAATGGGGAACTCGTGGGACAACAGACCTGGTGGGAGTGAGCTGTTGGCGAACTGCGTGCGCAGGAAGAACACTGACCGCAGTCGCTTGTGGTGAGTCTCTGTTATTGCGGCGTCTTCCTCCCACGTGATGCATGACGAGTTGTACAGCTTCAAGCCGATGAGGTTCTGGAACTTTTGGATCGTCGGCTGGATCTGGACGTGTGAGCAGTGGCGGATAACGATCTGCTCAAGTGCCAGCGGGTTCAAGTCTCCAAACACAGCGTCAAAGTCGTCTGCGTTGCCTGTGAGTTGCTTGTGCGTGAGGCAGTTGAGCTCCATCAATGCACAGGCCGGCTGAGTGATGAGCCACGGACGCACGCGAAGAACGCAGGAGGACGACGGGTCTGGACGAAGCTCCGCGTGCAAGTGGACGCCCAAGACAGCGAAACCGTAGGCGAACAGAAGCCTGTGGGTCATGGTGAAGACCGTGGCACGACGAACTGAGGTTTTGACTGCGATGACAGGGACACTGGGCTTCGTAGAGTGATTGACAGTGGCGTCTGGGAGAGGCACGATGGCTTGAGGCGACTTGGATTTGGTCGCCTTTCGGTGCTTGAGCAACAGCTTCACGTCGTCCAGCGATAGCAGCAAGCCGATGGAGAACCCGAGTCGGTTCAACGCGTCCAGCCACGAGCCAAACAGAATGAGCGGACTCTCGTTCATGGCGTGGATGAACCACTCCGTGTCCCACCAGAACGCGTCTGGGATCTCTCCGGTACTCGGGTCAAAGTCCCGTAAGTATCCGATCGTTAGGAGGAGAGGCACGCCCACGGCCGAGATGAAGTCCAGTACCATATCACACACGTGGCACAGCACTCGCTGGAGAGGCACGTTCTTCACAAAGTGGTGGATCAAAGGAGACGACCAGCAGTTGATCACCAGCGTCGCGACGTAGAAGCGATTGAGTATAGGCCGAGGAAGTAGTAGACACATTTGATACGCCTGGTACGTCTGCATGAGCACGTCGTAAACCTCACGCAATAGAAAAAGCGAGTCAAAGTGGCGGCTCTCGACGCCGAAGAAGCCTCGGCGAGCGAAGACGGCGTTGTACGCTCCACGTACACCACGACGAGCCTTCTGGAGCACACGGTGCTGAAGGTTAGGCTGTGAGAAGAAACTGCGGGTCCTAAAGGCACTCGCTGTGCGAGATTGAAGCGTCCGTACGAGTACGAAGGCTGTGAGAGGACGACTGAGTAACTGGACGAGAGGGATGGCGATGAACGCGCAGTGGATCCCCCCGACGACGTAGTGGGCAATAGCAACTGTGCCAAAGTGCTTGGACGGCAGCGTGGCTGCGTAGAAGTCGAGGTAGTACATCGTATTGGTGCCTGGTAAGGCCAGGAAGAGCTTGGCGGCGGCGAAGCAGTAGACGGCACAGATTGCGTGGATGCAGTGGAGACCAGTGAAGACTACTGCGTATGATACGGGCGAGATCTCGACCGCCATAGTCTCTCGGATGGTGTCTCGATTACTCAGCCCACGCGTGAGCGCGGCTGCAGGGGGCCCAGCGGCAGCCTTCATCGTGAGCCTTAGGCGGAACTGGCTGCGTGGTGACTGAAGGTTGAGAACTGAGGCGGTGTACTCGGCGTGGCTTGCGATCAAGGCCGCTAAGAGGCTAGTGGCAGAATGCGTGCAAGTCGGTTTTGTTCATGACGTCGTGGTCGAAGTGCTAAAATAGTCATCACGCACAGGGCGTCAGGACGTGAGGCGCTGTTTTTCGGCGACGGCCAATCTTGGCTCGCGGGCTGAGAGACGGAGACGCTTGTGCAAGTATTGGCCGTACGTACATTAGAGTTGGCCCCGTGACAGAACTTTCTGCGAAGACTGAGACGCTCTCGCCTGTAAAGCCCCCACACAATCACAAATAGACACGTCACATCAAGAACTCCTTCCTTTATTCCAAGTCGTTCTCAACGGCTCCTGAAGTAGTTTGTTGGTGTGGCTGGTGGAAACACAGCCACTTTGAGTGGCCCGTGTCTGCGATGTCGGCGATCGGGAAGTGGAGGTGCTCGTGTCCATCGTCGACTCCTCGCCCTCCTTCTTCTCCAGCTCCGCGAGTGCGTGGCTGGCTGCTTCTTCGAGAGTGGCCTCGTGGTCGATCTTCAACGTGGCGATGGCGGCCGCCATGTCGTCGCCAGTCTTGGGCAGCTCGCCGTGACGCGTCGTCTCATCGACGCACTTACGTTCTGCGTCGCCTGCCTTCTTCTCCAGCTCCGTCCGTGCGTTTGTGCTCGGCGTGAAGCACGCGTTGGTTGATACCATCGAGTAGTCGATATTGTGCTCGTGTTCGTGGAAACGGAGCTCGAGAAGAAAGCACGCGACGTAGAACGCAAGTGCGAGGACGAGAAGGCGCGCCACGAACAGCTCCAGAAGACGGGTGCAGAGATGGAGGCCACCATCGCCACGTTGAAGATCGACCACCCTACGAGTGCCCAAGGGCGACGATGGGCCGATGGCAGACTACCGACGATCGAGAGCTGGTCCTCCGATCCTTGCGAGTGCCACTTGTTCATCAAGATCTCGACGCCAAGCTTGGAGCCAGCGTACAAGATATCGCCACCGAAGTTGCCGCAGTTCGGCGACTGCGCCTGCATCGCCAGAGCGGGACGAGTCATGATGCCACGCGTCTTCTTCGCAGCCACAATATCACCGAGTAGGCGCATCCTGTTCGACAGCATGATGCGATGCGAGAGCTCCGAGCGACTGTCGATGTCCGCGATCGTGCGGCCAACCTCGTGGCGGATGAGCTTGTTGAGACCCGTCTTGGACGCCTGGCCACTCCAAAGAGTCGTCAGGCCGAAGCCTCCAGGCATCTCTCCCGCAAGGATCTTTGCAATCAACGGACTCGTGGCCTTGCCTGGCGACGCGTACGATGGGAACTTGTTCACAAGATCGGACAGCTTCGCCTGAATGGCGTCGCCAGGACAGATCCGAACCCCTTCTCCAGGTCTCCCACGATCTCGTTCTGCACAACCGGCTTGCCAGTCGACAAGGTCTTCACTTCAGTGTCCACGCTGACTGCTGGAATCTCTTTGTTCATAGTCGAATCACCAACAGAACCCGAAGCACGCGGAGTCGCCGCCAACGGCTACGGTGAGAGCGTGAGCTTCCGCCCACGCGGCGACTCCGCGGTTGGTCCACTGCTCGTGCGGCGAAGGTCTTCTTCTCGTTGCCGTACTGACTGTGAGCACGTTCTTCGCTGGGAGCTCCTCCGAGGCTCGGATACGGACGGGTGCAGGTCCGCGTCATCCAAGCTCCCACTTCGGCATCATTTTCAGCCCCTATAGAGAACCCTCTTCACACTTCAACCAGATCGTCCAGCGAATGAGCCTGTTTTTGTAAAAACTGTGGTCATATATGTAATATGTTGAAGTTCAACAACCCCACATATTATTCTGTCTGCTATAGTAGTACACTTTTCCACGCGAAGCTCGCGGCAACTTCAATTTTGAAAGCAAATCCAACTTCCACAGTGTCCACCATGAAGCCCACGCAACTTGACGCCGATGGCCGCAGCGACAGAGCCACAGGCGACGACAGTGGCGCAGCATACGCGGCACAGGAGCCAACGGCATCCACGTCCAGAGTGGCAGCGATCGAGACGCGCCAGGCGAGTCCTGTCGCGGTGCAAGGAACGCCGGCGCGAGACCCCAAGACAGGCGGCAAGACAGGCGGCGTCATGGCGATGCGGGCTCGCTCGGAGACGCAGGAGGCCGAGACAGTGGTCGATGTCGCTCGCGCGGTGAGTCTGCCAACGTATGTGACGATTTGTGACGCTGCGAGGCGCCGTGAAGGCCCCGCGTCCGACGCGCGAGAGACCAGTTGGGTGCACCTCTTCGTGCTCTCCGGCGAGTTCGATGAGCTTAGCGAAGAGCTCTCCGCCGCGCGTACCGAGTTGCACCGCGCCGGCCTCGCTGCCGGACCCTCGACAGGAGACCGACTTGGTTCCAGCCGTGTGCTTGCCGAGATGCAGAAGCTGCTCGCCCGCATCAGGCTTGTCCCCATACCAGCATCGCGCGCTTCACCACCATGCAGAGAGAGGCGCGAGAGAGCGCGAACAGTCGAGTGATGGCGTGGTGTGCGATGCCGAAGCAAGGCGTTGAGATCCCTGTCAGCGAAAAGCAGCTCCTACTCACCGGGCGTCACAAGCTCATTGTGGCGGACCAGCTTCTGGTCACCGCGTACACGAGCCTGCTACGTCTCCAGCAAGCTCTGCTGGGCGCGAAGCGTCGCCAAGCGAGCCACTGCTGCTACACTGGTGACGTCCTCGACGCCAGCAAGCGTGTCCTCGCCATCGAGGCGACTTTCCTCGCTCACAAGAAACGCTGATGAAGGCGCGCATCGACTTCTTCAAGAAGGACGCGCACCTCTTCGCAGTCCGCCTGAGCAACCAGCGCATCCTCGCTGCTCACAACGAAGCCTACTTCAAGCAAATCAACAGCAAGAACTAGTCCACGAAGCAGTCTTCATTATTAATGAAGCACATCGAGGATGCATTTGGCTGTGAACTGCTTCATTATTAATGAAGCAGTTCACAGCCAAATGCATCCTCGATGTTCACCTCCTTCGATTCATCCAAATCACAAATAGACGCGTCACACCAGGAAGACTTCCTTTATTCCAACTTATTCTCAACGGATGATGAAGTAGCAGTAGCTGGCTGCTGTGGCTGGTGGATACACAGCCACTTTGTGTGGCCCGTGCCTGCGATGTCGGCGATTGGGAAGTGGAGCTGCTGGCCGTCCGTCGAGATCTGCGGCACGCGTGAAAACGGCGCCGGGTGGATCAGCCGCACGGCCTCCACGGGGATGATCACGCCCTTGTCGTTCACGAGCTCGTCCGCTTGGGCTCGAAGCTGTTCCAGTTCGGTCTTTTGCTCGGGCGTGAGCTCGCCGTGCTGGATCTCAATGTTCACGATCGACGACTCGCGCCACCGGTCCAGCAAGTCCATGGACACGCGGTTCTCGTCGTTCAGGTCGGTCGTCGTCATGCCCGACGTGCGGTGGTTCAGCAACGCGAACACGTGGTCGCGGCCCTGGTCGTTGGTCACCACAAGGGCCTCGTCGCCTAGCAGCGCACTGGCGTACAGCCAGAAGATATCGTCCGACAGGTAGTCGGTGCGGCAGCTGTAGAGCAGGTTCTCCTCTCGCCACCGCTCGATCGTCGCCTTGTCCTCGGGCGACTGCTGGCGCGTCGCGACCTTGCCCTTGCGTCGCATCTCCTTGGCCTTGCGCGTGCGGATGTACAGCTTCGAGGTCTCTTCCAAGTACGAGAACGGGATCGTGATGGACACGTCGTGGCCCTCGGCTTGGAGCTGGCGCGCGACCATGTCCACGTGGTCAAAGCGGAAGCTGCCGTTGTCGAAGTTCTGGTTCAAGTACGCGATGTTGGGGCCATCCAGAATGTAGTGGAGCTTGCCCGCGCGCTTGGCCTTGGCGTGCTTGCTCGTGAGCCAGCGCTTGAACGGCAGCAGGAACTCCTTGGTCGTCGTGGCCACGTTCTTCATCTTGAGCGACACGCCGTTCTCAATCGCGCGCATGAGCTTACGGCGTTCGACTTCCGTCGGTTTGATCTTCTGGAGCTGCGAGTGGCACGACCCACACGCAGGCGTGACCGAGTCGTTGCTAGGCAGCACCTTGACGCTGCAGCCTGGCGCTGTGAACGCGTGCCTCAGACGAGATGCGTTGTCTGGAGAGACCTCTCGCGTGGCGAGGCCCAGGTCCCGCAGCAGCTCCTGCATGTGGTCCACTGAGCTTGACTCCACAGCTTGGCTGTGGTGGCGCTGACACGCGATGATCATCTGGATGAGCGTGTCCTCCATGGTCTTGGTCCACTCCATTTCGAGCGTCTTGAGCTTCTGCCAGCGCGTCATCGCCGACAGGAACTCGCCCTGGCGGCACTCGAACTCGAGAATCGGAGCGACGATGCGGAAATGCATCTTGCCGCTGCCCATTTCCATCAGCTCATGGGCGAGGTCCCACGCGTGCCTGATGTTTCCTTGCATCACAAGCAAACGCACGACAGCAGTGAACACGCCGTCGTTCAGCGACTCGCTCAACGGCGTCTTGTGGTGCGTGAGCTTGTGCTTGGCAGGTGCGAGCAGCGCGTCTTCAAAGTAATCCACGACGCGCGCAATGAATTCCGGCTCCTGAGCCGCAGCGTACTGAGCGCAGAAGTAGTAGAACGCGTCGATGGCCTGGCGCTGGCGGATGGACGTGCCACGGCTGTCGATCTCCGCACACAGGCGCTCGAACACGAGCGGCAGCGGCGCCTTCTCCACGTTGATCTGGTGGTGCACGTTCCAGTGCGGAGGCATCTTGCGCTTCGAATTGGCTGCAGTCACTGGCTCTTTAGAGCTCTTGGCATTCGTAGCGGACTTGGCAGTTGACGCGGCGTCCATAGTAAGTGGCGTCGTGTGGACATGGCGTTGCGATGGCTGTGTAGCTGCCCACATGCGAGCAGCTCCTATCAGGTTTCTACACGAGTAGCCACGCTGCAGACGCGGCAACGAAGCCGCACGTCCGTGGCTAGTGGCGAATGAGGCGGGCGACGCAGCCGCGGCGTGCAGCGCGCGTCGGAGGCCGCGCAACGTCAGCATCTTCGTCGCTCTTCCTGAAGCTCGTGAATGGACGCAATTTCCAGCCAATGATCAGGTGAGCCGCTACCATGAACTAGCCTCATTAGCTTCTTTGGCTGCCTCGTCACGTACTAGGCTAGCCTAATATACGTATTTACAGGTTAGGTTGAACACGTAAATAGCTGTTCGTAAAAAGCTCTTCCCCAATAGGGTGAGTCCGAGTGTCCCCAGGGGGGTCTCCCCCAAGAGCAGTGCGTTACGAAATTGAAGAAGCCTACGCGCGCCACGACGCCGCCGCCACGCTCGTCCTCTGTGGCTGGATCCTGCGCGTGCCGTCTCTCTGCGTGCTTATACACCACGCGCGTACGTGTCTCCTCATCGTAGAGCTCACATCGCAGCCTTTCTCGGCGTGTGGTGATCCATATTGACCGAGTTACGCCTACTACAAGCCTCATAAACCATGGAGGCGCAGGTGCTCAAGTCGCTGGCCAAGCTCAAGAAGCTCGTGCCGCGTAACCAGAAGGAGCTCAAGGATGTGATCGACGCCGCCACTACCGACATGACGGCGGCGCTTGAGCGACGCACGAAGAACCAGGAGAATGGCGCCGGCGCGTCGGCTGTGGGTGGCATCGGCGGCGCGAACGAAGTGCCCTTCGAGCCGTTTCTGCTGGCTGTGCTCACGCGCCAGGCCAAGCTCGTAGCGATCGCGCTGGACTGCATTGAGAAGTTCCTGGCGTTTGGCTTTCTCAAGGGCAACGGCTCGATTCCGGAGAGTATCCGCAAGCGATTGGTGCAAAAGTACGGCAAGAAGGGCTTCAACTCGGGTCCTGGCGGCGGCGCTGCCGGTGCCAGCGGCTCAGGAAGCTCACGCGATGTGCTGAGTGGCGGTGCTGGTGGAGCAGGAGGAGATGCGGAAGGCGACGGCGCGTCAGCGTTGAATGAAGACAACTGGAAGCTCATCGACTGCATCATCGAAGTGATCTGCGATACAAACGACCACCCAGACGAGACCGTGCAAGTGCAAGTGCTGCGTGTGCTGCTGACGGCCGTGACGACGCCGACGTGTGAAGTGCACGAGCACTCGCTGCTCAAGGCCGTGCGCGCGAGCTACCACATCCACTTGGTGAGCAAGAACAACACGAACCAGACCGTCGCCAAGGCCACGCTGCAGCAGATCATCGCGATTGTGTTCCAGCGGATGGAGACGTTCGACCAGCGCGTGCAGGAAGAGACCGAGGCCACGCTGCGCGAGATGCAGAAGCACAGCGACAGCAACAGCCGCACCAACAGCAACAGCGCGACGCCCGAGATCGACAACGGAGGATCAAAGACGGCGTCGTTCTCTTCCGTCGCCAGCAGCAGTAGAGGAGACGCCAGCGTGCTCGTGAGTGCGCCCAACGCCGCGTTGTATCCGGACGTCGCACGGCTTATGCTGATTTCCCTGCCGTCGACCGACAAGAACGAGTCGTCGACGCCACCAGCTGCGCCTAGTGCATCGCGTGCGTCTGGCTCGCGTTCGAGTAATGGCAACAACAGCAACAACGTCAACAACTCGACGATCTTCGCGCCGTCGTTCCCGTCGGTTCTCCACAAGGACGCCTTCCTGCTCTTCCGTTCGCTGTGTCGAATCTCCATGCGGTCCGTTGCTGAAGACTCACCGTCCGGGTCGTCACTCTCAGGATTCGGTGGTGGAGGCAGCGGCAGCGGTGGTCCCAGTGACGACCCCTTCGCGTTCCAGAGCAAGATCTTGTCGCTGGAACTCGTGCTGTCGATTATCAACAACGCCGGACCGTCCTTCCGTCGCGGCGAACGCTTCATCCACGCGATCCGCCAGTACCTGTGCCAGTCGCTGCTGCAGAACTGTACGTCCAACTACACGCAGATCGTCGGACTGTCGCTGCAGCTTTTCTTGGTGCTGATCAACAACTTCAAGCGCCACCTCAAGGCCGAGATCGAGATCTTCGTGACCAGCATCTTCCTGCGGATCTTGCAGAGTGAAGTCTCGAGCTTTGAGCACAAGATGCTCGTGCTCGAAGTGCTCAACAACATTTGCGACGATGGCCAGATCCTCGGAGAGATCTTCCTCAACTACGATTGCGACTGGAACACGAACGACCTGTTCAAGCAGATCATCGACGCGCTCGCCAAGATCGCCAAGGGCAAGAAGGAAAGCGCGCAGGTGTACGCCAACATGTCGTCCAGTGTACGGCTCAAGGTGCAGCAAAACGACGCCGCGCTTGTCCTCAAGGGCCTCGAGTGCTTGACTGCGACTGTCGCGTCGCTGAAGAAGGCGGCGAACTTTGTGGAGACCGAGAGAAAGAACAAGGAGGCCCAGCTTCAGCAGCAGCAGCGGGACGAGAGCGAAGAAGACCGCATCGCACCGTCCGCTCTGGCAGCGCCTCCAGCACCTTCGCAAGCCCCTGCGTCCTCTACGATGTCGGCTGTGGAAGCTTTCGATCGCAAGAAGCGCCGACAGGAAGAACTTGCGACGGGTATTCTCAAATTCAACGTCAAGCCCAGTGCTGGTATCCAGTATCTCGTGCAGCATGGACACTTGGGCCAGGGAACCCCACGCGATGTCGCTCGTTTCCTCCATGAAAACCACGAGAAGCTGGATATGACCGAAGTCGGTGAGTACCTCGGCAAGGAGCAGCAGTACCAGAACGGTTTCTGCGTCAAGGTGCTCCACGAGTACGTGGATATGATGGACTTTGCCGGCCTCGAGATCGACGTCGCGATTCGTCACTTCCTCGCGGGCTTCCGACTGCCCGGAGAGTCGCAGAAGATTGATCGTATGATGGAGAAGTTTGCCGAACGGTTCTTCTCGTCGGCCCAGCCAGGCATTTTCCCTAGTGCCGACACAGCGTTCATCTTGTCGTTCTCGATCATCATGTTGCAGACGGATCTGCACAAACCAAGTGTGCCAGAAGAGAAGAAGATGACGCGCGACGGCTTCGTGCGCAACAACCGCGGTATCAACAACGGCGAGGATCTGCCTGAGGACTACCTGACGGGTATCTACGACCGAATCAAGAAAGACCCGATTTCGCTCAAGGAAGACATGGACGCCAAGGCTCGTGAAGGCGGTGGCAAGGGCAAGGCACTGGGTGGCAAGAACAGCGTGAGCTCGTCGATCTTCGGTGCCTCCAGTGCTGTCGTGGACCGTCAGCGTCGCGACGCGTACATCAAGGAGCGTGAGTCGATGGTGCGCCAGTCGGAGGCGTTGTTCAAGCGTCGCAACCCAGCGATGGGAAATGGTGGTGCGGCGTCGTCGCCTCGTTCGTCGGCGTCGAATGATGCTGGTATGACGTCGCCCAACGGTACGCCGTCCAGCACAAGCCAGTTCCATCTCGTCACGGAATTCACGGAGATGAGCCACGTGAGACCCATGTTTGAGACTGTGTGGGCGCCGCTGTTGGCGTGCTGCTCTGTGATCTTCGAGAGCTCCGACGCGCCCGTAGCGATCCAGTTGTGTCTCAACTCGTTCAAGCACGCTATCCACTTGTCATCGCGTCTCGATATGCCGTCGGAACGAGACGCGTTCGTCACTGTGCTATCCAAGTTCACGGCGCTGCATACCACAGGCTCGCGACTCATGCGTCCCAAGAACATTGAGGCCATCAAGGCGTTGATCTCCATCAGTGTCAAGGAAGGCAACTACCTCGGCGATGCGTGGCGTGACATTCTGCAGTGTATTTCGCAGCTTGCGCGTCTGCAGACCCACGCTCAGGGTCTCCACGGCGACGTGGACTTCTTTAACCAAGCGGGTGGCGGCGTCGGTGGCCTCGCGACTCCGTCGTCGTCCACGTCGAGTATGAGCGGCTCAAGCAGTGTGTCCCGACGAGGCGGTGCATTTGGTGGTTCTACGTCGGGCGTGTCTCCGTCGCATCGCGACAGCGGTGGTGGCGGTAGCGGCATGAGCGGCATGGGAGGAGGCATGGGTGCCGGTTCGGACGACCAGTTCAACCCGGCGGTTGAGGACGAAAACGCTGCGCGTGTGATGGCCGAGATCGACGCGCTGGCGAGCGACCGCGTGTTCAGCAGCTCGGTCTCGCTCAGCGACACGGCTGTGCAGGAGTTCGTGGTGCAGCTTTGTGTGGTCTCTCTCAGCGAATGTTCGGGTGTGAACAACGGCCGCGGCGTCGCGTTGCAGTCGCACCACAGTCGTGGTGACGGCGCCATGCTGTTCTCGCCGCCTCGCGTGTTCTCGCTGCAGAAGCTGGTCGAAGTGGCGGACATGAACATGCCGATGCGGTCGCGTATGGTGTGGGCGTCCACGTGGCGCGTGCTCTCGCGTCACTTCACGACGATCGGCTGCCACGACAACCTGTCGATCGCCATGTACGCGATCGACTCGCTACGTCAGCTCAGCATGAAGTTCCTGGAGAAGGAGGAACTTAAGGACTTTAACTTCCAGCGTCTCTTCCTCACGCCGTTCGAAGTCATCATGGCGAACGCGCTGTCGACGGATATCAAGGAGCTCGTGCTGCGCTGCGTGGAGAACATGATCTTGGCTCGAGTTGTGAATATCCGTTCTGGATGGAAGACAATCTGGGGCGTGCTGCGAGTCGCAGCAGAGACCTACGAGCATGGGGACGGTGGCAAGCAGGACACGGCCGACCGCATCGTGCAGCTCGGCTTCACAATTGCCAAGCGTATCCTGGATCAGCATTTCGACCGCATCATCGAGGTGTTTGTCGACGCCGTCGAGTGTCTGCTGGCGTTTGCAGTGTGCGGAAGCGACGATGTCGAGCGTGGTGGTGATGAGCACGTTGGCTTGACGCAGTTGAGTGTGGACTCGATCGGCATGCTGGAAACTGTGTGCTTTGAGAAGCTCGCGACCGCGCAGGTGATCGAGAAGGGACTGCTGGAGGCTGCAGCTGCTAAGCGTGTCGGCTTCAAGAAGAAGACCAAACAGAACGAGCCGAGCGCCGCTGGTACCTCGAACGGCACGGGTGATGCGAGCGTGCCACGGCCGCTGCGATACGAGAAGCAGGAGTCGACGCGTGCGCTGGAGGAGGAGATCGCAGCGTTGTCGCCACCGTCCACTCCAACGGGCCGCCGCCGTTCAACTCTCACGTCGCCTGTGTTCGTGGAAGGCGCCATCTCGGGCGTGTACAACGACTCGGCTCTCCACACGCGTGTGTGGTGGCCTGTGCTCACTGCGCTGTCGACGCTGGCGTCGGACCGACGTCTTGACGTGCGCCTCACGGCTGTGCATGCGTTGTACGACTCGCTGGAACGCCACGGCTCCAAGTTCACTCCTGGCCTGTGGTCACTTGTCTTCAAGGGCGTGTTGATTCCTCTGCTGGACGAGCTGCGCCACCTGGAGGTGTTCGTTGAGAAGAGCTCGCGTCCACCACTCAAGCTGGCGCTGAGCAAGGAGCGTTTCGGCTCCACTATCCACAAGTCGACGTCTACGTTGTGTCTCGAGCGGTTACTGGAGACCTACGGTATGTTCTACGACAACGTGGGTTTCTTACCTGAAGTGCTGTTCCTCTTGGGCAAGTGCATGGACACCAACGACCGTGAAGAAGATCTCGCGGCGGCAGCAGCGGCTGCCTTGGAGAACATGCTGGTTGTCCACGGCCACAAGTTCCCTGAAGACGTGTGGGGACTCATCGCCGATGAGCTGCGATCGGTGCTGTCGCGTGCCGAGCCGACGTGGATCTTCTTCGCGATGCAGCAAAACGAAGCCGCCAGCCAGCACCCGTCTGCGTTGCTGTCGCCACGTGCTCCACAGCTCATCGCAATGTACCCGTCGGTGCCGAGCGTGCTGGGATTCAAGTTTACGGCGTCCTTTCCATCCAAGGTCGTGACGGAAGACGAGGTGAACGCCCAGAAGATCCCATCGCGCACGCATTTGATCGTGATCCTGGCGTTGCAGAAGGTCCTGGGCACAGTGCTCGTGTCCAAACTGCCTCGCAACCTCGCGCTGAGTGAAGGTCACACGCTGAGTCTGCAGTTGTCGCTGCGAGAGAGCTTCGCGTTCGCTCGGAAAGTCAACGATGCGCTGGAACTGCGACGTTACTTGGCGTCGCAGGGCTGGATCTACGGCCGCCTGGACCCTCGTGGCCCGCCAGGCGAGGACGACTTGCCGAACGTGTTGTTCCAGGAAGTGCAGGGTAAGGACGAGTATCTCAAGGTGCTGTTCAGCTACATCACGGCGCCAGGCCACGACGCCAAGAAGCGAGACGACGCGCGGCGACAAATGACGCTGCTCGTCAAGCAAACGTTCGACGAGTACCTCACGTGGACCACAGCGAAGCCGCCTGGTCGATCCGGAGCTGCTCCGGGTGTGCCGCTGGACGCAGCGCAGCGTGTGGCGCGGTATACAAGTCTGATGATGAGCGTGTTGACGCAGATCGCGCAGTTTTCCGGCGAAGAGGTGGGTTTGTGTTATGAGTTTTCGTGGAGACAGAGGACCAGGGACTGATTCTTTCTGTTGTTGTTGTGAGCAGCTCCAGCGTCATTTGCCGTGGCTATATCCACTGCTCAACGAGCTCATCAAGACGCGCAACGACGACGTGCGCGCGGCGCTTGCGCTCGTCTACAGCCAGAGCGTGGCCCAGTTGCTGCAACTGGCATAGAGATCTCGATCTCTCTCGTTTCCTCCGTGTAGAAACATCCAACCGCAGGTCAAGTCAAATCTGTGAATCAATCCAAACCTCATGAATACTTTGAAGTCTTTCTTGTGCCTCACTAATTCACACAGGATAGGGACCTTCGACCCCAAGCATGTCCGTCGGAGCCAAGCATAAACCGAGAGCGACATGTTGCCTTTCTCAGAACTAATTAGCCTATCCGATTAGCATTCAACTCGTTGCCGTGCGTGACTCACGCAAGTGGCACCCAGTATCCTGGGTCAGCCATCAGCCGTCCACAATCCAAATTTCCCTCACACCGGCACTGAGCCAGTGCCGGTGTGTGGAAAATTTGGATTGTGACTTCCAACTTCATTCACCAACACGCCGACATTTTCACACCCGCAGCGTATCCTCTACCTACACCACCATGCGCTCGTTCTCTTCGACTGTGGCTCTTGTCGCCTGTGTGGCGGCCGTCTCCTCGACCGGCGTCGTAGTGGAAGTCGCGGCGTGCGACAAGCTCTGGAACGACATTTGCTTCACGTACGCGGCGGGCGACGACGTGTTCTGGGGCAGCAACTGCGACTTTAGCGGCACGGACATTGGCTCTGGACAGGGCGGCGCCGACAAGTGCGGCTCGCTGTGCAAGAACTTCAAGGGCTGCGAGCGCTGGAGCTGGGTCAACTACAACCAAGGCACGTGCTACTTCAAGGGCAAGTCCCAGTGGGGGCTCGTGGCCGCCAACGGCGTGCAGTGCGGCTTCCGCAAGTTCCCTCACGCATAATCGCCACTTCCCCCTTCTTGGTCTGCCTACCATCCGAATATACCGTATTTTGAAACATATCCAATATCTCACCTGGTTTTGGTATCGGAGACTTTCAGGCGGAGAGCCACACTCTCTAGACCATCACTCTGGCTGCGCCATTGGACCAGCAAGACCCACACCAAGTTGCTCCATATCTACGGTGCCAAATCCCACCCACATCAAGGACACCATGCTGACGACGCTGCTGCTGGCGGCTCGTCGTGCCTCGTCACAGACGACGGCGTCGCTTTTGCCTGCGGTGTGCGCGACGCAGAGCGCGGGCATCGCGTCCACGCGCGTGCTGGACAAGCGCCGCGGCGGCAACTCGGCGTTCGTGGTCAAGGCCGGCAAGTTCCGCGGCCACAAGCCGTCCACCAAGACCAAGGACAAGCTCAAGGCCGACACGGCGCCGCACAAGACCCACTTGGACTCGATCCGCAACCTCAAGGCCATGGGCAAGGACAACGAGCGCAACGCGCAGGCCTGGGACCAGCTCGAGGCTGACTCCGAGTTCAACGCCGAGCTCGACAACGTGTTCGAGTACCTCAAGAACCTCGGCCCGGACGGCGACTACGTGTACAAGGCCGACCCGACGCTCGCCGATCTGGATGAGAACGACGTGCTGAGTAAGCTGAACGCACTGGCGATGGGCGACCCGGCCGTGGTGGCCGAGGTCAACGAGCGCCTGCAGGAGGAGCAGCGCGACACGATCGCCGAGCCACAGCACGAGCTGAGCGTGGAGGACTACAACTTTCTCATGCGCGTGTACGCCAATAAGGGGCTGTTCGACAAGGCCAACGCCATGCTCGCGCGTATGGAGAAGAACATCACGACGACTGGCGACGTGCTGGTGACGCCGGCGACGTCAGCGCCAGCCTCCTCCGGTGACGCGCTCGCGACGGCCGACGCTCTGTCGCTGGATGCCGTGCCGCACTGCATTGCGCCGGACGCCAAGACCTACATGTACTACGTGATCTCGCTCGTGAACGCCGGCCCGTCGGGCCCAGCGGCTGCCGTGCGCACGCTCGGCCGCATGAAGGAGCGCGGCGTGCTGCCAGACGTGCACCTGTACAACTCGGTCATGAACGTGTGCGCCAAGGCCAAGAAGGTCCAGTGGGCGTATAACATCATGGAGAAGATGCAGCTCGCGGGCCACACGCCCGACAAGGCGAGTTTCACGATTCTCATGAACGCTGCGATCGCTGACGGCGAGATCGACAAGGCCTTCGAGACCTTCCACCTCATGCGCTCGCGCGTGACCGAGCCAGATGTCGTGGCATTCACCGTGCTGATCCACGGCTTCGCCAAGATCGGACGTATCGAGCGAGCCATCAACCTGTACGAGGATCTGCTGGACATGGGGCTCACGCCGTCGCACATGACGTTCAACTCGTTGATTCTGGCGTGTGCCAAGTCGCACTACTTTGCCCACAAGGCCATCGAGTTCTACAACGAGATGCAGGAGCTGTACGACTACCACCCGGATCCGTTCACGTACATGAACGTGCTCCACGCGTGCGCCAAGCACGGCGACTTCGTGCAGGCGGAGGAGATCCTGCGCCACATGCGTCTGCATCACGTGCCGATCGACGAGCGCACGTACAACACGCTGCTGAACGTGTACGCGCGCGCGCAGATCAAGCACGTCGTGGACCAGGCGCCGCGCAACAAGAAGCCACCTGCGCCAATCGAAGAGATTTACCAGGAGCCGCTCGAGTACGACGACGATGGCCGTGAGATCGACCTCACGCGTCCGTTCAAGGAGGTCTCGAGCATGAAGAACTGGAACTACGACGGCGCCTTCGACGAGGAGGAAGACGAGGAAGACGAGGAAGACGACGACGAAGAAGAGTACGAAGAGTACGACGACGACGTGGCCATGGAGGCCGCGCAGACGGACGGCGACATGAGCGAGGAGGAGCTCGCGCAGCTGCAGGCTATCCGCCAGCAGGACGCGCTGGCGCTGCGTGCGCCCGTGAGCCCTGTGGGTGAAGACATGGAGGCCACGCCCATGGACCTGAGTGACTTTGGCAGGTTCCAGACGCTCAACATCGCACGCGCCGAGCAGTTGTACGCGGAGATGACCACGGAGCAGCAGCTCCCTGTGTCAGTGGTCACGCTCACGACCATGCTCAGCGTGTACGCGAACGCGCTGCGGATCCACCGCGCTGAGCTGTTTGTGGACAGCGAGTTCACCAAGCACGGCATCCAGAAGAACGCGCACACGTACCGCACGCTCATGCAGATGTACGTGCGCGCCAACCGCACGGCCAAGGCCGAGACGCTGCTGCGCGACATGCAGAAGCAGATCGACGACGGCGACGTGCCGGCCGACGGCGTCGTGTTCGGCATGCTCGTGGACCACTACGCGCGCAAGAAGTACCTGCGCAAGGCGCTCGTGCTGCTGGAGCAGGCCGACGTGGCCAACGTCACGTTGTCGGAACGCCACTACAAGAAGATCCGCAAGCTGACGGAGAAGTACGGTCTGTTCACGGAGCTCATCCCAGAGGACCCGCACGCCGTGATCACGGCCGGCACGCGCAGCAAGCTCATGGAGAAGCGCAAGGTGCGCGCGCAAGTCATCGCGTTCAACCAAAAGGTGGGCAAGAAGTTCTTGCTGCCGGCCTCGGTCAAAGAGTAGAGAGACGAAGGATAGAGACAAGGATTGTATTCGCTAATGCTACTTTTTTTTACTGAATGGCGTGATGATTCCAGAGCCGCACGACGTCAGCGACGGCTCGTACGTGCGTGACGATAGCGTCGGCCTCTGCATACTGCGCGGCGTCCTCTTCGTCCATGGCGTCGCGATGCAGCGCGTCGGGCTTCTGCCTCTTGGCGTCGATCCAGATCGTGCGCATGCCGGCTCGCTTGGCGCCCACGACGTCGGCGTGGTAGTGGTCGCCCACGTGGACGATCTGGTCGCGTGACACCGTAAAGTGCTTGGCCGCAGCGTCGAAGATCAGCGGCTCGGGCTTGGCCACGCCCACGCCCTCGGCCGACACGAGGAAGTCCATGTGCGTGTGGAAGAAGGGCGGCAACCGCTCGAACGCGCAGTTGCCGTTGGTGATCACGCCCATGAGCGGCGTCGGGTCGTTCGTGGAAGTCACGGTCTCCGTTAACGGCAGCAGCTCATTGCGCAACGTCTGCAGCAGCAGCTCCACACCGTCAAAGAACTCGGGCTCGCTGCGAGGGATCAGGAACGCCTGGAAGGCCTCGTCCACGAAGGCCTCCACGAAGGCCGCAGAGGCGGCGTCAGTAGTGGACAGCTCCGGCTCGGAGACCTCTGCGAGGCAGCGGCGCAATGCGTGCTTGCGCAGGAACGTGTAGTCGTGCGCGTGCTGCGGGAACTCTTTCTGCAGCTGCACGAGCAGGCCGTTGAAGCGCTCGGGCGGGAACGCGGCGGCCAGCAGCGGCGTGCGCGTGGTCAGGAACGAGTGGAACGAGTGGCTCGCGCGGCGGATGACCGAGGCCCCGCACCACAGCGTGTCGTCCAGGTCGAAGGTCACGCCGCGCACGGGCGCGACAGGCGACACAGACGCAGGAGACGCAGGCGCATTAGAAGGAGAGGTGGAGCTCATGGTGTTCGCTGGTGAGAAGGTTCGGCGCTGTTCGGGCAATGGGGACGAGGGGACATGAACGCCGTGTGGACCACATCGATTAACTGAGATATCTGATGCAGATCAGGTTCAACTATCACCAAGGTCTCACCATCCCAGCCACCATCGTTTGACGGCATTTGACGGCCATCACAGACACCAAGCGAAGGGGCTCAGGGACATCATGACCACTGTTCACAGTATGTCCTTCTCTCTGTTCTACCGACGAGCCCTTCGTCTCCTCTCTTCTTCTGTATCTCATCTGTCGCCCTCTGTCCTCTGTTGCCGCTGTGCTGTAATTTACCGGTCGAGCACGACGTCAAAGTCGATGTACTTGGCGTAGTGCTCTCCGCAGCGCATGACTTTGTCTGTGTCCGTCGGATTGAACTTGGCTGTTGCATGCCAGTCAGTGTTCGTGAGCATGAGTTCTCTTTCCGTCGCAACGCTCGCCGTCGTAGGGTTCGTACCTGTGAACCGCGTGATCTTTTCCATGGCTTCAAACGTCGTCACGGGCGCGTACAGCACCGGCAGATTCGCGCTCTGGATGATGTCCATGATGTAGGCCTGCGGCTGGTCCACGGGCGGCACGCCTGTCAAAATGAGTCCTCCGTTAAACTTCTTGCCCGTGCGCGCCTCGTAGTTTTGGCCGTGCGACAGGAAGCCCAGGATGATGTCGTTACGCGACGCGTGGGTCACAAACAAAGTGTCGTTGTACTCGTTCGACGACAGCTTGACCAGGAATCGCCTCAGTCCAGAGGTCACGAGCGACGTGCGGTTGTACTGCAGGAACTTGCGCTCCGTGCCCGAGAGCATCGTGGTCTTGAAGAGCCCTTCAAAGTCGAGCATCGAGCAGCGCTCTAGCGCCGGCAGGTTCGGCACCACGCCGATCAACGGCGTCTTCCACTGCTGCAGCGCCTTCGGAAAATACTCCCACATCATCTCGAGCTTGTCCGGCCGCACCTTGTTGAGGATCACGCCGCGCACGTGGACGCCGTACTCGCGACACAGCGCGTAGTTGAGCGCGAGGTCGTCAAACGCCGAGCCGATACCGCCGTTCGCGATCAGGATCATGTCGATGCCCAGCTCGGCCGCCACGCGCGCGTTGTTGATGTCCACGATCGAGCCCACGCCCGTGTGGCCCGTGCCTTCGACGATCGTGTAGTCGTTCGTCGACGTGATGCGCTCAAAGCTCTGGCGGATCTTGACGAGCTGCGACTCGACCGTGATCTTGCCGTCTAAAAACTGACGCGTATACCCAGGCGGAATCACCACGGGCGACATGTCGGCGTACTGGCATCGGTCCAGCTTGAAGATCTCTGTTTCAACAGCAAAAACATTCGGACAAAGGCCACACTTTCATATGGGATAAGTGAGACCGTGATACCTTTGGCGACGGCGACGTCCTTGTCGACGCGTAACGACGAGTTCTCTACGAGCACGCTCTCTTGACCGACGGGCTTGAGGAAGCCGATGTGGTCGATGCGGCTCGTGAGACCGTGGAGGAGACCGACGCACGTGCTGGTCTTGCCCACGTGCTGGCGCGTGGCGGCCACGTACACGGCCGATTTCTTCACGGCCGACGCAGTCGACATGGCGCTTTCCAGTGAGGGGCTTCGCGCACGCGTGCGGCGTCTACAGCGCTGGCAATGGAGGAAGATGCGGGTGGACTCCGTGGAGACGAAGCACCTGCGGGACTTGGTGTTTGCATGTGTGGGGTACCACACCACACCACAGGCAGTTTCTCTTCAACCAGCAGCTCCACAACGGAATCCCCTGCAAAAACCGAAGAGAGAGCAGTGAGACTGATCTGGTTCCGGCAAAAACCGGTTTCCCACCGGACAGAGCTGCCGCGTCACACATCACATTCGGCTAAGTACGAAAAGAGCTGCTCGGATCGGAACTTCAACACACCACGCTTTTGACAAGCAATCATCAGCAAGAAAGAGGGAATGCGAGCGGCACTGTGACAGGGAGACAAGGAGCCCGAAGGCAGTGGGAACGTTCTAAGTGAGAGGCTTTGAGTGTCTCTGATGGATCGAATGGTTTTGTGGGATGTGCAGACAAGCATGAAGCGAAGGGTGACTCGGCGACCGGCGTACTTGATTACCTCACCTCACACGCCACTCCACTGTCGTGATTCTTTTCGAAGTCGTTGCCAACATATCGTTTCCTCAACTCCAACTACTTGACCTTGTACACAAATCCACGGTGCTCAGCCTACTGCACTACGAAGACATTGCAGTATGATCCGTGATCTGCGTGCTTGGCAAAACAACATCGACGCCTAACTCTCCCACACAGCTCACTATCACTGCCACTAGAATACCGAGCCGGTCTTCCCCCTACACTCATGCTACACAAGCACATCTACACGAGCAGCCCAAGTCACTGCTTCGAAAAAGCCCAGTTCGTTTCACAACCAAAAACAAGAAAAAATCGAATGCGTTCTATTTTTGGTCGACACTAAATAAGTACATTTGGCTTTCATTCTTTTCGCGCCTACCCCAATACCAGTGTTGGCATGGAACACCAACACATAGCCCGCTTCCTCTCTTGAACAGCATCTAATATCGACCACCTCAGTGGGTTATTTTGTGCCTCGCCGTTCGAGGAACGCGAGCGCAACGTGCTTCGGCCATGACGCGTCCAAACGTTGACCCCACACACTCGCCCATGCGAGTGACGCCAGTGGCCGTCGCCTGCGATGCTGCTGCCACCACACAGTGATCAAATTGGCCACGCGGCATCCCAGTTTTAAACAACCAGACAGACAGGGCGGACTGCGGGGCTTCGTCGCTCTACCTGGCGTTGTTTACAGTCACCAGTCTGGATTTTGGAGCGTGATGCGCTACGGTCGTCCATGGAACCTCCGTCGCGGCCTCGCGCTGCTGCTGACCAGCGTGCTGCCTCTACTACCGCTTCTATCTTCATGCGTCTCCGCTCAGGAAGTCGGCCAAGCGACCTCTCCGCCTCTTGTGGATCCGCTGGCCAAGAGCGTCACGCTCAGCATGGGCTGTCCCGAGTTCCTCTCGGCGTTCTATGAGGCCAACGTGTCCAGCACCAAGCCCTACCGTTCGTTCACGATCACCAAGGGCGTCGGCTACGCGTACTTCCAGCTTCACTTCACGCAGCTCTGGCTGCCTCCTGGCTGCTCTGTGCTTCTACGAGGCGTCGAGAACGTCAACAGACCCGATACGGTGCTCAATTTGACGGAGTTTTTCCCTAGCGGACAGCAGTGGAAGAGCAACTTCTCATCCCCTGTGCTGGCCAAGGAGCTGCAGATTGAATTCTACCGTGAGGTCGGACCGGCGTTGGCGACCGGCGACGTCACGGACATTGTGAGCGCGAGTGACGACGTTGTGAACGCGCGCCATTGCTACGGCTTCGTGATCGACTCGTACGACTACGAGCTGCTGGACGACGCGCGCAATATCACAGCGAGCAACGAAGCCACGTGCGCCAACGACAACTCGAAAGAAGCCATTTGCTACTACGCGGACTCGTCCACGCGCACGGCGTACCTGGCAGCGAGAACCGTCGCACGGATGCTGATCAAGAAGGAAGACGGCACGACCGCGGCCTGCACGGGCTGGCTGCTGGGCTCCGAAGGCCACTTGCTGACCAACTACCACTGCGTCAACTCCCAGGCCCAGGCCAGTGCGATCACGGCCGAGTTCATGGCTGATGCTACGTCTTGTAGTCAGGTTTGTACGGCGTGGGGCGACTGCCGAGGCACAGTCGAAGCCATCACGTCGACGCTCGTGCGAGCCAACGAAACACTCGACTACGCGCTGCTCAAGCTCGAAACCAACGTGAATCTGCCCAAAAAGTACGGGTTTCTGAGGCTAAAGGCGACCACAGGACGCGTGGGCCAAGAGATCTACATCCCACAACACCCACTGTACGCGGGCAAGCGTATCGCGATGGTGAACGACTACGGCACCAAGACGACGATCCTGAACACGACGGCCGAAGGATGCAACACCACGGGCTACTCGTACAACGGCGACACGCAGGGCGGCTCGTCCGGATCGCCTGTGATCGACGCGCAGGACCACGGCGTCGTGGCGCTTCACCACTGCGGGCAAATGTGCAGCAACACGGGCATCCCGTCGGTGGATATCCTAGCAGACATGCAGACCGCAGGCGTCCTGCCTAAGGCGGCTGTGGACTCTGGCGACGGTCTCAACGCCGCCAACTTCCCAACGTTCCAGCCCGCGGAGGAGGCGGCGCCACCCGTACTCAAGTACAAGAGGAGTTTCGACAGGCGGAT
This sequence comes from Pythium dissotocum, assembly GCA_023336355.1. Classification (NCBI taxonomy): domain Eukaryota; phylum Oomycota; class Peronosporomycetes; order Pythiales; family Pythiaceae; genus Pythium; species Pythium dissotocum. Next base: position 25,017 of record JAADWY010000096.1, on the reverse strand, counting down.
CGTCAAAACGGACGTCCAAGCCACGTGGGCGGGCTCAGTGGCGGCGTACAAGTGGCGTGTGAGCGTCGACCAGTTCATCTTCACAATACCCACAGATGCGGAGATCTCGGTGGACGTGCTGGCGTACGAAGTGTCCAACGACGGCAAGTACACGGACCTGAACGGCGACTGCAACGCCACGTACGTCGACGCTGTGATGTATCTCTTCAATCAAAGCGACCCCACCCCCGTGGCGGTGAGTGACGACGCGGCGCTGGGCAAAGGCACCCTCGACGGCTCAGTGAGTACGCGCGACCCGTTCATTCAGACGTTTCTCAAGGCAGGGACCTACGTCATCGCCATCGGCTCCATGCCCCTCAAGGCCGCGGCGGCGTTCGCGGGAGAGTCGTATCTCACGTACAACCCAGAGATCTACTCGTGCAACAAGTACGGTCCGGAAGGCTCCTACCGCGTGCAGTTCAACAGTTCTTCCGAGACTTTGAATTTTGCGGAGCCTGCGCTGCAGAATGTGACGCTGCTGGGCACGTGTGGAGTGCAAACATGCACGTTTTGATATGGATAGAAAGCGAAAGCTGAAGCAACAAACAACGACAATACACTTGGCTTTTGCGTGGGGATCGAACCCAGACCAGTCCACTGAGTACGTCGCTTCGGCATCACCTTGAATTCAAATGATGAACAATGAAGGCATTCATTTGATTGATGCAGATAGGAGTTGAATGGGAGACAACTAGAGGCAAGGCATTCAATTGATGGATTTTGTATTTGAGAGGGAAACATCACACGGATCGACACGGCATGTTCAGGCGGTCGTGGTGGTGGTGCAGCGCGCCGTGCAGGCCGCGACCGAGCGGTCGCACTCGCCGATGTAGTGGTTCCAGTAGGACTTGCACACGGCGCAGCCGAAGCGGCACGCGTAGTTGCCCGGACAGTAGGTCTTGTCGCAGCCGTGGAGGCTCGTGCACGCTGTGAGCTTGGCTTCGTGGGGCTTGCGGCACTTGGTCTTGCTGGTTGTGCACTTGGTGATGCAGGCAGCGGTCGTAGTCGTGGTCGACGTCGAGGTTGCGTGCCCAGCAGCGAGCGAGAGCGTCATCGAGAGGCTCAGCAGCAGCACCACCAGACACAGAAGCGAGCGTGGGGCCATGGTGATGATGTGGCGAGAGCTCTGCTGTAGAAGGAGGGATCTTGGGTAGTGAGTGAAGAGGCTGCCAGCCATCTTCATTCCTGGTGGTTAGCGTGCCGTCGCAGCGACGTATGCGATGGCCACGCACGCATCGGCCGCGTGCGTTCCGCGATCGTTCTTCCTGTGTTTAACGCCGCTAATGCCAGTGAAACGGCCCCACAGTCTCACTTTTACAAGATCTAGCGGATTGCATATTACCACCAGAGGATACTTGATACAATGGACATGGTGGAGTAGATGGATGGCATTCCCCATTCTACTACTACTGCTACTACTACTACTTGTATACACAGCCTACGCGTCGATCCACCGCTGCACGAGCCGCGAGTTGAGCCGGTCGAGCGAGAAGTTGAAGTAGTCGATCTCGATGACCTTGATGAGCCCTTGCTTGACTTTCTGGTCGATGATCGTCACGTACGTCGCCGGTCTCGTCGTGGGTCTGGACGCAAAGTTGTCTCCGTTCGGTGGGTTCTGCACACTGCCGTCGTAGAAATAGTGGTGCGTCGACACTCTGTCGAGTCCTGGGTTCTGGTTCTGGATAACCTCTGCAATATCTAACTCCCCGCATCCCCCAGCAGCTCCCATGCCACGGCAGCTGCAGCTACTGTACTGCCCCGTGTACATGGTCTGCGTGTTGAGCATCCAGATCGCCGGCAGGTTGGGCTTCCGGTCGGACATGGGCATTCGCACGCGCGTCACGAAGATCTTGCGGCCGCCTCCCCAGCCGTGGTAGCTGTAGTCGTCGCCGTGGAAACCCTTGCAGTCGTCGCCGTTCTGGCATTGTCTGCCGGTCAAAATGTTCATTTCCACGCCCGTGTCGATGCCTGGGCCGCCGCCTATTCGCGTCGGGTCGGTGGCTTCCCCCAGTTTGCCTTGAAACGTCACAGGCTCGGTCGACGTGCCGTTGCCGTCGGCTGACGCGAAGATCTGTGGGCCCCAGCGGTTCAGGCCGCTGTAGTCCGGGTTCTTATTGTTGAAAAACACGAGATTGTCGCTTGTTATGCCAGTCGAAGCGCGTTTGTACCACGACACGCGCTGCCAGAAGCTCGTGGCGGACGCGTCGAACACCGCGATGTTGTAAATGTCCATAGGCCCGCGGAAGATCATCGATACCTCTTCACTGAGGGGACCCACAGGGTTGTTGACGTCGATCCGCTGCTTGGAGCAGGTCTGAAGATTCGTGGTTCGATTGTACCACCCAGGCACGTTGCCCGCCTGCACTCCCCAGTACTCAAAGTTGGCTCGAACGTAGGGCGCTGGTGTCGTGGGCGGTGCCGTGGTAGGCGCTGGAGTAGCTGGTGGAGGCGCGGGCGTATCGTTGTCTAGGTCGTCGTTGGGATCGTCTGGTGGCTCGTCGGTCGTAGGGAAGGGCGTCGTTGGCGTTGGCGTCGTTGGAGGAGGAGTCGTTGGAGGAGGAGTCGCAGGTACTGTAGTCGTAGGGGCTGCAGTTGTTGGGGGCGGAGGAGGAGGAGTCGTAGGGGCGACTGTGGGGGCTGGTGTCGTCGCCACGGGGATCGGCTCGGAGACCACACCTCCTGGGCAGAACACGATGTCAAAGTCCGTGGTGTCGGGGCAGTTGTGGACTTTGGTGTTGTCGCGTGGGAACAAATACGCGTCGTCGCAGCGGCCGTGCATGCAGTACAGTGCGCGGCAGTTGTAGCCGTTGTCATTGGACAGCGGAATCATGGCCATCGCGGTGTTGAAGCCTTCGCGGCCATTCGCAGCGAGCTGGCAGTCGTCATAGCTTGAGCACCAGAACGTCTGCCCAGTCACACGGTTTATTAGCCACTGCATAATGAGAAGTCAAACACACAGTCACTTACGCCTGGGGGGATCACGCTGATGTCGTACCAGATCCTTCCATCTCCAATGACTGTGGCTTCGGCCAGTGTAGCCTCTGGGTTGTATCCGTTGCGCCACATGAGCCCAGCGCCCCACGCGTCCTGCACGTACACGCCATTGTACGCCGGGATCGACAGGATCTGGCTGTTGTCCCAGCGGTCGACGACGAACGGACAGAGGTTGCGGAACGTGAAGCGCACGGCGTCGACGGTCGCGCCGCTGGTCGCTAGTAGAAGCAGCGAGAAGCAGAAGAGGACGCGCATCTCCAGGTTCGGTGGTCGGAAGATGGAAATGGCCGAGTGCCGTCGTGGGGTTCGTTTCGCGCCGCCATCGCACTACGATTGCTAGTGTTGGGCCCCCAAGCGGCACTATTAGGAGACGTTTCAGCGTATCGCGTAGCTAGTGGCCGTTCCAGGCACGTTCTCTGGCTGGTAGCGGGTGTGGAATGAATGAACGCCTGCCGCCCAGTGGGCAGTTGAGAAAGTACGCACAATCGCAGGAAATTAATCGTCCTCTGCGACGTGTGACAGCGGCCTGGAACCGTTCCGGAAAAATACATATAAAATACCGTGAACTTACCGTTAATATGGAAGCCGACGTGGATGTTACACGAAGGTACGCGTATCCTCCCATTTACGGTATTTCTATCATCATCCCCAACGGCTCCTGGAAAAATGGCGAACGACACGCCACTGCGCTTGGCGCCGCACGCGCTGCTGGCCTTCGACGACTTCTCTCTCGCTGGACGCCGTGCGTTTGTTGCTGCTGACTGTGTGGCGATGACTGTTGCTGAATGCTGACTGCTGAATCGCTCTGTGGATTCGTGTAGATACGCTGGCGCATTTCGACGTGGACGCGCATCAGCAGATGCCGCTGGCGCTGCTGCCTGAACAGCTCAAGGACCTCGTCACTGTCACGCAGTACACGGCAACCAACACCACTGACGCGACGCCTGCCGTACGTGCCATAATGCAATCATTGGCTGTGTATGGGTGTGGACTTGATGAGCATGTTCTAACATCTTCTTGGTAAAAACGCCTCAGTTTTCGGTTGTGCGTGTCGCGACATCCGGTCTCGAGGGCGACGCGCTGTGGCGACTGGCGGATGCGCTAGTGCAGTTCCTCTCCGACGCGCAGATCACGACGCTGAGCGTCGTGGCGTCGCTGTATCTGCCGCAGGCCAAGCCCCACACGGACCTCCTGGCGAACGTCTACCACGGTGTTCTGCTGTCGTCTCCAGCCGATTCCGCCTCGAAATCCGACGCGTCGCTGCCCTTTGAGGCGCTGGACGCCTCGTGGGAGATCAAGGACGCGTTCCTGAGCTGCTTGCTGCATTTTGCGCGTGTGGAACAGGCCTTTGCGACGCATCTGCTGGTGATGAAGGGCTACAAGCCAGGCCGCGACGGCGCTGGCGCGCGTGAGGCCGTGCAGACGCTGGCCAAGGCGTTGCCTCTGTACGTCGCTGGTGGGTCCGTGGACGTGCAGAAGGCCGTGGACAGCGCGTACAAGGCGTTGGGCGGTGCGCCCAGCGAGTCGCCACTGAACCTGCTCTACCAATAGATCTCTAGACGCCTTCTTTAGGGTGTGTTTTGCTTTATTTTCCATTTTCGTATCCATTCTCGGCCCTTTTGGGAGGTTGAATGAGCAAACCGAACCAAACGGACGCGCACGCTTCATGAGAAGAGGGCTGTGTGATATGATCCCAGGACTTACTCCATGAGCAGCACGATCTTTCGCTTGGTCGTGCGGTTCACGGCGGCCGCGAGCGCGTCGTCGAAGTCCGCGAACTTGTATGTCTGTATCCAGGTGCGCAGCTTGCCGGTCTCGACGAGACCTGCGAGCTCCTGGAGCATGGCCGCGCGCTCTTCGGCCGACGACTCCTTGACCCACTCGCTGAGCCAGAAGCCCTTGAGCGTGATGTCGTGGAAGATGAGCGAGCCCGTGCCGACGCTCACGGCCTCCTTGCTCATGCCACCGTACGTCACGTGGACGCCCTTCTTGCCCAGCGTCTTGGCCAGTTCCAGCGACGACTTGCCGCCCACGCAGTTGAGCGCGAGCTTCGGCGCCGGCAGATCACCCACGAGCTCCTTGAAACGAGCGGTTCCCAGGTAGTCGGCAGTCACAACGACAGTCGCGCCGAGCGACTTGAGGTGCTCGTTGGTCAGGTCGTAGTCGCCGTCGTCACGCACGACGTTGATGGTCTTGATGCCGCGCAGCTTGGCGAGCTGGATGACGGCCTGGCCCACGGCCGAGTTGGCGCCGTTCTGGATCACGACGTCGCCGGCCTTGAGCGAGGCAAAGTCGGCCAGCAGACGGTAGGCCGTCGCCGGGTTCACAGCGATCGTGGCGGCGTCCTCGATCTTGATCTTGTCCGAGATCTTCATGACGTCCGCCGCGTCGGCCACGGCCTTGTTGCGCCACGTGCCGAAGCCCGCCTGCGAAGGGATCACGCGGTCATTGACCTTGACGTTCTTGACGTCGGCGCCCACGGCCGTCACGACCGCCACGCCCTCGCTGCCGGCGACCGCCGGAAACGCCGGGCGGATCGCGTAGTGGCCCTGGATCTGCGACAGGTCCGCGACGTTGATGGGCGCGGCCAGGAACTTGAGCGCGACCTGCTTGGCGGCCAGCGGCGTGTCCTTGTCATCGCCCTCGACCCTAGAAAGAAGAGCAAGATCCGATGAGATTTTTGATTGATCTTTGGAGTGATTGATGCAAGTGAGCGAGTGATTGATGGACTTACTTGAGGACGTTGAGCGGGTGTCCGTACTCGGCGTAGCGGACCGTGGCCATGGCGCGCAGGCCCTGGGCCTGCGTCTGCTTGGTGTGCTTGGCCGCGTGCTTGGCGACGGCCGCGATCATGGTCTTGACGAGATGCTGCGTTGCTCGAGAGACTCAGTAAGGGGAGGGGACCAGTGTCGTCCGACGCTTTGGCTTCTTCGTAGCCGCTCAGAGCCCCAGACCACCACAAAAATTCGGAAATCTAGACACCAGCAACACCCTCATTCCACAAATATAGAGATTGAAACGATCAGTTGTGTGGCCCACACGATACAAGAGGCCAGTATTCGAGTGAGGTGTAAAAACAACCATCACTCTCGCGTAAAAAGAGAGCTCCTCGCACGGCACCAATCGTTTGCCGCCTTTTCCGGAGTCAACACTCGCCCCGAAGGCCAACATGTCCAGCGAGTGAGCGCCTCATTCTCTTCGACGCCGTGCATTGAACAGCACCCACCCACCGCAATATGAGCTCCTCACTTCCATGAGCTCATCAGCCTTTCCCTGTGCATCTGCCTGTATCTATGTGATCCCGTGTGATTAATTAAAGTTTGAGATCCGTCAATTGCCCGCTGCATGCAGCGTGGGGATTCTGTGGACAGCATACCTTTGTTGATGGGTCACCACCAATGTTCGACTGCGTTTCGTAGTGTAGCTTAACTTAGATGAACAAGCGATTTCTCAATGATCAACTGATATAATCTTTGAGACCTGAGGCGTCCGCGCGGCCGCTGCAAAGCGGATCGTCGCGTGCCCTGCTGACAACATCAATCCCTGAGAGAAATCCACACAATCGCCATTGTATTCACTAGTCTAGTGCTACCGCATGGGTCCTGGAAGGCTCGCGGATCCCCTGATGAGCTTGATGCTTTTGTGTCTCGTGAGTGGCGACAGCGGCGGCACGCTGACCAGTGACGCGCGTCGTCGCATGGGCGACAGCATCTTGTGAGGCTTGGGCTCTTGGCTCATACACGCGGCGCCGCGGATCACCGACTGGGCTTTGCCAGGCAAATGAAGCGCCAGCTCTCGCAAGACGCCGCGCTTCTCCTTGTCCCACGCCTCCAAGTCGCGTTGCAGTTGCACGATCTTCTGCTGCGGTGGGTTGTGGAAAAGCAGCGACTCTTGCAGCGCGTTCATCGTGCCCGAGTGGTACTGCACGTGGAGCCGCGCGAGATCACTCTGCTCAAAGACCAAGATCTCCACGAGTGTCTGCGAGTGGATCGTGACCTGTGAGCTCTGGCCTGGCTGCAGCACACTGAGCTCACCGAAGACCTGGCCGCTCGCCAAGATGCCGACGTCCACGTCCTGGATGATCATGGGCTCGTCCTTGCCGTTGCCCTGCGCGTTGTTCACGAGCCGCGGGTTCGTGAGCATCCAGCCGTTGTCCAGCACCCAACTGCCATCTCCCAAAGATCGAGACGACGACAAGGGATCGCCGTTGTCTTTATCGGAGACCTTGCCGTGTTTGCCCAGTGGCGACAGAGGAGCAGTGCGGCTCCGGACTTGCCCTCCGCCTTTCGCGTGGGGTTTGGCTCGCGCCTGGGAAACCAGCACGCGGATGGTCTTGCGTACTTGGCACACGCCCCGCTTGATCACACTCAGATGTGTGACTTCGTCTCCTGTACGCAAGAGGTCTTTGCCGGGGTCGTGGATCCTCGCCCCTGAGACGGCCGCCAGTGCTGTGAGCACATCCATTGAGCAGCTCTGGAACACGCGGCATCCGCGCAAGAACGCCACGCGCTCCTCCAGCACAGCCTCTTCGTGTTCATGAAGGATATCTCGGTACGCCTCCACCTCCAGCAGCAGACAGTGGACGGGCTCGAGGCTCGTGAAGCTCGCCGGCTCCGGCGGCAGCAGTGAGCTGACATGGTCTCCGCTACCAGCTTGTGGGTTCGCATTGTGAAGCAGTGGAGAGAACGCGGCCGTGTTGAGCATCGTCACCAGCGAATGTGAGTTGAGCAGCGTGAGGAGCGAGCCGCGATGGTGCTGGTGGCCCCCACGGAGCCTCTTGTTGGCGATCTTGAGCATGGGATTCGCCGAGATCGCAGCCGCCTCCGCGATCTCGTGCTTGATAGTACGCAGTGTGCCGTCTCCGAACGACACCGTGTCGGTGCCCACGGCGTCGCCCTGCGATAGTTTCTTGAGCTCTCGGAGCTTGGAGATGCCGCTGCTCGAGTCGATATTCTTCACGAACGGCGCCGTGGGGCTCAGCACCACGACGAAGTGTGACGCTCGCTTGTCCTGCTCGACGACGACGGCGTCCGCGTCGTAGTACGCGTACACTGCGTCTTCTAGACACTGCTCCAGCATCGCCGTGTCCATGCCTCGGAAGAAACTCCAGCTCTTGGCGTACTGCACGGCTTCGGCGACTTCGCTACGCTTGCGACCACGAGGCGAATGCTGTAGAAACCGCACCATCCACTCGAGCACGTGCGTCTCACGCTCTTCAGTCGTCAGTCCGTCCGTCATGAGCGATCCGTTGGGCAAAGTGTCTCGTGAGCTGCTGCCACTGATGGCTGCGCCTAACAGCGAGGCCTGGAGATCGCTGAACGACATGGAGAACGACCCACGCGTGCGGTACGAGCTGTCGCCGTCGTCGTCCGAGCCACGAGCCGTCGTCTTCACCGCCAGTCCGTGGAGCCCACTGCCGCGTCGCCCTCCAGTCACAGAGGCAATGGACATCCGTCGCAGCGTCTCCAGCCACGTGTAGTCCTGGATGGCTTCCTGGAAGCGGCCGAGCTCCTTGTTCACGACTGCACGGCTCTCGACGTACAAGATGTTCTTGCAGTCGAGCTTGAGAGCTCGCGTGAAGTCCTGGATGGCTCGGTCTTTCTTGCCCCACGCGTAGAAGGCACAGCCGCGGTTGTAGTACAGCACGGCAGATGTGGGCTCGCTCACCAGACACGCGTCGTAGTCTTTGATGGCGCGTGCGAACTGCTGCAGTCGGAACAACGCGAACGCTCGCTGCGACTGCACAGCGACCTGCCGTCGGGTCTTGGAGCTTGGGAAGAACTCGCCGCCGCCTGCCGCAGAGCTACTGCCGCTGTGTCCGTTGGTGTGGGCTGTCGCTGCTGCAGTGGAGGAAGCCTGTGCGCCGGTCGACTGTTCGCTGTGGCCATTTGAAGCCTTGCTGCCGAAACTGCTGTGCTTGTTGCCGCCGCCTGAGCCCTGGAGTGCTTGGTTGAGAAGCCACGTCGAGTCGTGGACCACTGCTTTGAAGTGGTCCAGTGTCCGGTGTTCAGTGTTGCGAGCTGAGAGCTCTCCGTCCTGGGAGAGCGGCGTCTCCATGGGCTGCAAACACTTCCACGCGAGTGACCGAGGCAGCGATTGCGACAGCGACGAGGCCCCCGAGTCCTCGTCATGACGGCGAGTCGGTGAGCCATTCCAGGAGCCAGCGTGGCTGCGGGCCGACGCAAGAGGCAACGTGCGTGTCGTGTGGGACGCCATCACCTGATGGGCATTGCTCAGATCATCGTATGAGTGCAAGAGCTTGATATGGGAGGCTCAATGACGTTTGCTATTCTTGGTAAAGGCTCTAAAACATGCCAAACTCGGTTTTGGAGGTGCAAAAAGCTCATTTTGACCGATTATCACTAGTTGGAGCCGATTTCCTTGAGCCGATCGGCGTAGCGCAGCGTGTTCAGCGTGTGGTTGCAGCTCTCGGACCACGGCGACACCGTTGCGATCATCACGGTCTTGGAATTCGCACATAAAAAGCTGTTTACGATCCACAAAACCCCTCGTCAGTCTCCGTTTTCACATCCAAGGTCCGATTTAGAGACGTGAAACACATACCTGTCGCGCAGCAACTGCGTGAGCTTGCTCTGTCGGAACGGGATGTGGGTCGCGCCTCGATCCAATGCTCGAATACACTCTTTCAGCGCCAGCAGACTCTTGTTGATCTCCGCGCCTTCCATCCGCGTGCTCTTGGAGTCGCTCTGGGTGTCACAGGCTCGCTCAGATCCCGCCAGGTCCACCATCGACAACCTCGCGAGCACTGTGCCTTCGTTCTTGGCGTCACTATTGTAGATCGTCACACGGAGCAGCGCGTGAGACCGTGAGGAGTCGTCGTGGACGGCATTAGCACTCGTGGCTCGTGACTCTTCTCCGATCTGGATGAGCTCCATCAGCTCGTCGGCGCTCGTGATCGAAATCTCCTTGAGCCCTTGCAACTGCACAACGCCGTCGCCGTCCTCCATGACCTGCACGCGTGTGCGTTGGTTCAGCAGATCGTTCACTTGGTTCATGTAAATCTCGTAGAAACTCACGCCCACAAACACGTTCAGGCTCGTGAGCCGTGCAAACAGATCGCTCGCGGCCTGGCGATACATCGACTTCATTGTGTACGTCTTGCCGCTGCCTGTCTGGCCGTACGCAAACACGGTGAGGCTCGCCGTCGAGTTGCTCGCTGCTGACGATCCCTGGATGAGAAACGGCACCATGGGTCCCAAGGCCGCGTTGTACACCGCCGTGTTGTCCTGGTCGTCATCAAACACGCCGTCAAAGTGGAACTGGTGGTTCTCCAGCGCCTCCGAGCAGTCGACTTTGAGCTTTGGCTCGTGGCACATGAGCTCCTTGCGGAAAGGCTGCGCCTTTGCACCAGCAAACAGACACGTGAGGATATCGTAGCCCTTGGCCTTGAGCTCTTTCTTGGCCAGCGGGCGTTTCCGCACGAAAACACTGAGCCGTTGAGTGGAGGAGGACGGCGGTGCAATGGCTGTGATGGGGTCGATTGAGCTCTTGGATTGTCCTGACTTTTGGTGGGCAGGCAGAGCGTCGCGATACTTCTGGATGAGTCTGCGAAACTTGTAGCCGGCGTCGTCTCCGTGGGCCTTGAGCTCGCTTTGTATGCGCTGCTTCTCTTCGGCCTGTGCGTTACGACGCTCGTCGCGCTTGCGTTGGATCTCTTTGAGCGCGTCGAGCGTCGCGCCTTTCTTGGCTTTCTGCTGCGACTGCTTCTGCTGTTGTTTGAGCTGCTGAAGCTGCGTTGGTGGCTTCGCAGGCACGCTCTTGAGCACCTTGGCGACGTTGTCGTCGTCCTCCGCGTCGTCTTTTTCAGGTGAAATGTCTCGCGAGAGAGGCCTCTGGTCCGTTGGCTCAATCGGCGCGAGAACGGCTGTGCTCCGACGCAGATCCGTGATGTTGGCGAAGGCCTTGGGCAGCTCTGGTTGGGTTTCAGGGACGACTGACGGCTGTGCACTCAACTGCGGGAGCTGCTTGGCTTCACGTGATCGTAGAGGACGAAGCGGACGCTGCTGGGACGAGCCAGACTGTCTTTCGTAAGCTGGCTCAGACGGCATGGAGATAGGAGCGGGTGCTATGACAGGAGTCAAAGGACGGAGAGGGGCTGGCTCGGACGGAGGCGGCTCAGGACGCCTAGCGACGACCCGACGAGGCGCGGCTTTCGTTCGAACCATCGGAAGCGGACTCGCAGCCGCCGAGGGATTCTCGTCCCCATCGTCTGCAGGCCGCTCATTGAAGCTGTTGATCTGTTGCTGAGACTGTGGTGGGGAGACTGGCTCAGGCTCTTGCTGTTGTTGAACAAACTGAGAGGCTTTCGCTGGAGCCTTGCGCTTGGCAAACGGGTTGAACAGCGCACGCACTTTCCACTTGTTGGCTGTCTGCTCGCCGCTGTCGTCCTCGTAGTTGTTATTGTTGCTGTTGTTGTCTATCGACGCCTTCCACGGCCGAAAGAACGCGCCGTCAGTGGCCAATGGGGCCACTTCCGCTGTCGTTGTTGTCTCTAGGTCGTTGGACGCTGGCTCTGAGGAATCCTGCTCACACTTTGTTGGTTCTGTCCTATTGGGCTGTTCACTGATCGGTGGCTCATGCTCCTCCTGCTGGTTCGTCGCAGCCTCTGCGTCCACAGGCGCAGCTCCATTCCCAAACAACCACTCGCGGCGTCGGTCGCTGTGTTCTTCCGGTTGATGTTGTTGTTGCTGTGGTTGATGAGGCGGCTGTGAGTACACTTGCGGTTGATACTGAGGTTGATACTGAGGCTGATACTGTGACTGATGTTGTGGCTGGTACTGAAGCTGGTACGGCGGTTGCATCGTGGGTTGATGCTGAGCGAAGCGCCGCTGCTCTTCATCGTCGTTCACTGGCATCTCATATCCTGTCGGTTGTCCCTGTGCGGCTTGGAACGGCAGTCTTTTCATCGCCCCAAAGTAAGACGTCGGACGTCGCCACGCGCCTCCTTGGGACGCATCGCCATTCTCTAGCGGTCGACTGATCGACTGAACTGGTGGCGTAGCTGCTGGACCAGTCGACACGGCGGAAGCCCACGGAGGCAGCGACGGAAGTGGCGGTGCAGACCGCTGGTGCTCGTAGGACGTCCACTGGCAATCGCCGCGGGAGTTCATGCCCGTCGCCATGCTCAGCAAGCAGCTTCTCAGCTTCGTGGCGTGAAGGTCAGGAACGATAGCAACAGTGAGAGAGAGTGGTTGCCATGCGACAGCGTTGAGGAGCCCAGGACAGAAATACTCGGAGAAAGGCGGAGGCGTCACGGTCTCATTTTAGAGACTGACGACTGACTGGACGGCAAATGCAACGGCAGCAGTCTCACGAAAAAGGAGTCGTCGGGTCGTCCTACGCAACCGGGGCAAGAGTTTGACAGTGGCAATTGAGGAGCTTCCAGGGGAATCCAGTTCAGTATCAAAACAGCCATTTTATTCGGCGAAACTAAGCTAAGCTAGACGAGAGGCAACTTCAACTTGAGCGGCGTTGTGCAATCCAACGCCTCGCTGCATGTACTGCGAGCCAATGAAACTATCCTACAATACATGACACCACGCCACAAACTACGCGACTTGAAACACGATTTCAGGCTTCTCACAGGTTGATCCACGAGCTGCTCTTCCCCTTTTTGGTGGGCGTCATGCGAGGCGTCCACGCCTCCTTGGACGTCGGCGTTTGCGACGGCGTCATCACAATTGACGTGAACGACGACGACGACGTCGACGAGCTCTTGAACGGAGCAGATAGCGTCATACTACGACGCTTGGTCTCACGTGGAGGTACGCTTCCACGGCGTGAGGAGCCGTAGGAAAACCTCGTGAGGGACGTGTCCTTCGCCAGCGCCGTGAGGATCGGAACGACCTCAGCCGAGCGGCCGCCGCCGATCTCATCACGAGCCACGTCCACGGTCGGAGCGCGCGTCGAGAGGCTCAGGCACGGCACACAGAACGCCGCGCGGCTCTCCACGATCTGGCTGTCGGGAGTCATGTAGCACAGCTCACGACGCACGCGGCACGTCGCACACACGGACCGCGTGCAGATCGTGCACTCGTACTTGTTGCTGTGGCGACTGTGTGGGTGTGCTGCTCCACAGACAGCACAGCCTGCGTTGTCGTACCCGTCGTAGCCTGGTCCTAGCCGTGAGCCTGGGGACTTGACGGCGTCTCTCGAGTCTTCAGCTACAGACGCGCGACGCCGACGCATGAGCCACGCGAGCTTCTTCATCTGCGCGACGTGCATGAAGCGGCCCATGGTCACCATGGTATCAGCTGCCGCACGCAGCATCAGCGGAGCGAGGAGCCGGTCGGGGATGTCGAGGAACGACTTGGAGTACACCTGCGTGCGGTCGGGGCCTTGCTGTCTCCACACGGAGCAGATCGAGATGTTGGCTCGCGTGTACTGCGGCAGAGGCTGCGTGTACTTGAAGTCCACCGAGTGGATCAAGTGGTAGCCCACGCGTTCACCGTTAGACAGTGTCTTCATGCCCGTGGACTCGACGAACACAACGTCGCGGTTCTTGGACAACGCGCGGAGGTGGAACGGAAGGGCCTTGACGCCCCACTTGACGGTCATGGACCGGAACGGCTTGTCCAGCGTCGGCTCGAGGATCGCCGCGAGCACGGCGCAGTTGGAGACCGAGTCTCTCAGGTACGCGCCGCGCACGCGCATGGCGTCGGTCGTGTGGTTGATGAGACCGTACATGGCGTCGTCCAGCGAGCCCTGGGCCGTGCCGACTGTGAGCAGCACGTTGAGCTCCTTGTTCTCGGACTTGGCTCCAGAGAGGCGGTCGTGGTACACGCGCGTGTCGTCGCGTTCCTTGACCAGTTGCCAACGCGCTGGGTTGAGCTGCTCGCGGTCGTTCCACAGGAACCGCTCGTAGCCGTCGACGACTTCGCCCACGAGCTGCTTGGTGATGCGGCACAGCTCCTTCTTGTCCTCGAGCGCGAGCTCCAGAGGCGGAAACGGACTACTGAACTTGGGCAACGCCATGGTTAGTAGAGTAGCGTAATAAGGCAGCAAAGCAGGACGGACGCGAATCGCAAAGTGGTGTTCGATGGTGCCAGACGAAGGGACGAGGCCAGCAGGCAGGCGGAAGCTGAGGAAGGACCGCAGACAGGAAGGCAAGATTGAAGACTTGGGCGTCTGTGTGTGGGGGGAGTTGATGGACGCGACGCTGGCTTGTTTTCCTTCCACTGCGTCAACTGACCATGGCGCGCGTAGCACGGAATCGGCCTGTTGCCGTGGAATGAGCGAGGGAGGTGTGCATGCAATTGCGGTGGCCAATGACTCTGGCAGTGTAGCCATGTTGGAGGCAACCTGATTCCTTTGTAGTAGTAGATTTGATCCATTTTTCGAAAACTATCCTGCTGAGTGTACTTAACTAGGATGTATTTGGAATTTTCCACGCGCAAAGCTTCGAAAAGCCCAGAGGAAGCAAGTGGCGCGTGGCGATGGTTTCTTCCACCGACACTTTCCAGTGGATTCTCCGTGGAAGAAAGCGACTCTTAGGCCACGAATCCATCATGACTTCCTTGTCTCGAAGTCGTACCTTAGCGAGAGGCTTTCGATCAGGATAGAGAAGAGTGGATGACGGTGCGTCAGTTAAAGCGATGGCTGCGTAGAGGCGATCAGCATTGTCGCCTCAAGGAATTAGTGCGAGACGGCGCGAAGCGTCGAGTGAGGAAACACAGGAGAATGGAGCAGGAAGCCTGGTCGGCTGCAAAGCCACGGGACTGATATGGTCAATGAGCGCCAGACAGTGGGAAGTGCATCAGGCTGTACTTTCTCACCATACGGGGCATTTTAACAGAGACCTTTGACATACTAAACGCAGCAGGACACCAAGTACACAAGTTTAGACGTCGCCCAGGATCACGGTCGTGAGCTCCGACGCGGACCGGGCTCGCGCCACTGGCGACGCGTCCATATCGTCATCGTCGATCGTGACGCGCAGCATCGACGCTGCCGACGGCAGCGACTTGCGGTTGCCGTAGCTGTAGCCATACGCGTACCCGTACCGGTATCCGTCCGAGCCGTCGTCACTGTCTCCGTAGGGATCGACATTGCGGCCGGCTTTCTTTCCCGCCATGTACACGAGCCCTGCGACGCCCAGTGTGATGTGGGCTGGCGACACTCGGCCGGCTTCCAGCTGAGCGGCTTCCTCACTCGCGACGTCGGCAGCCGCCGCTCGGATGGCGATGGTGTGGCACGGCACACAGAACGCCACGCGCTGCTCAAGCAGTCGTCTGTCAGGTGCGATAGTACATAGCTCACGCTTGACGCGGCAGGCAGAGCACACGAGGCGACTGCAGATCGTACACACGGACTTGGCGCCGCGTCGTGAGGTCTGCGACGGGCAGATCTCACAGCCGCGCTCCGTGGAGGACGACGAGCGGCTGCTGAGGTCGCTGGCACTGATGATGCTACTGTTTTTGGTGTGAGTGCCCATAGAGGAAGCCTGGCGAGTGCGCATGAGCCACGCGAGCTTCTTCATCTGCGAACACTGCATGGACCGCGCCACGGCCACGAGGCCTTCGCTCGTCGACCGGAGGTTCATGGCGGCCAGTAGCCTGTCCTGGGTCTGGACGTACGCCTTGGCGTAGATCTGGACGCGGTCTTCACTCTTCTGGCGCCAGATCGAGCACGACGACATATCCGCTCGCACGTAGTTGGGCAGTGGCGGCGCCTGTGAGACTTCGATTGAGTGGATGAACTGGAAGCCGACGGTCTCACCATTCGACAGCGTGCGTGTGCCTGTGCACTCGACCACGACCATGTCCCTCTTCTTGGAAAGAGCGCGCAGGTGAAGCGGCAGCCCACTCACGAGCCACTTGATATTCATGCTGCGGAAGGGCTTGGCATGCGTTGGGGACTTGAGCGTGGCGAGCACAGCGCAGTTGGAGACGCGGTCCTTCGTGTAGGCGGCCAGCAGCCGCATGGACTCGGTCGTCGGACTCAGCACTCCATACAGCGCGTCGTCCAACTCCCCCAGCAGCGTGCCGACAGTTAGTAGCTCCTGCATCTTCGGCGCAGACGACGACAGTGGTTTGCGACGGTCCTGGTACACGCGCACGTCGTCCTTCTCGCGCACGAGCGACCAGTGGCGCGGGTTGAGCATGCCCTGCTTCTTCCACAGGTACGTCTCGTACTCGTCCAAGACGTCGGCCACCATGTTCTTGGTCAGGCGACGCAGCTCCGCCTGGTCATCTTCGTTCAGCGAGAGCCACGGAAACGGACTGCAGAACTTGGGCAGTGGCATCTTGGTGTGGATTTCCGAACTGGATCAAGGAATCAAGCACGACGAACGGCCGAGGGAGGAGGATGAGCGTGTCCAGTACTGTATAATGACACGGTACGAGGCATTCCACCAGTGGATCGATCTTAGGTATGTACAGTATCATGCATTGGCTGCCGGAAGCCAGAGGTTGGTGCGCCATCATCCGTATGACCCACTGCGGTCACGTGCTACGGCTTTCTTCTGTAGCTGCTTGGAGGCTTTGACGTTAGGGTCGCCTTTCTCTCGGTGGGCGGATCATGCAGATCATTCTTAATAACCTATTTAGGTATGCTTTCAAACAGTCTGGACACATCTTTGATGCTATTTACTGATATAGCGATGATAGCTGTTCGTGGAAAAATAATGGCCGACTGCCTTTCTCGGCGGCAGTTGCGTTTTGTCGGGGCACTTCGTTCCATTTGTAATTTTGGTTTGAACGACGGAAGACTCAGACTAGACGAGCAATGATGTCGAGCTACGGACCTCCGCCGGTCGACAGCTCAGGCTCAAGTCTCAGCCTCACAGCGGCTGACGGCACGCAGTTACTGCGTCAACGCCGCCTGTCGTCCGTCTCTGCGAGTGTGGACAGTGGCATTAATTGAAGAAGCGCCGCGGAAACGTCCATGGAAGAAACCACCCAAGGCGATCAGTGTCATCTTTCTTGCATTACTCAATTTTTTTCCATGGACGGCTGTGGGAGTTGACCATAATCGACTTCGAACGTCACCGACGGTCTCAGCATCTTATCACCACTTGCCTCGGTCTGGGTCCAGACTCTGGATACTTGACTAGGTACTGTTGTAGCACTTACTCACACTCACGGGCCGCTGACGTAGATGTTGGGTCGGGACGAGCTGCGCGAGTACGTGTCCTGCGTGAGCTCGCTGGACGTGGAGCTCGAGCCGCTCTGTCGCGAGTCCCGCTGCGGTCGCGAGTTTGGCCCTCGCGTCGCGCGGTAGCGGGACTTGGTCGAGCTCGGGTCCTTGACCAGGTCGTCAGACAGCGAGCCGCTCTCTGGGATCTCGTCTCGTGCGACGTCAGCGGCGTCCGTGCGGATCGCAGTCGTAAGACACGGCACGCAGAACGCCACCTCATTCTCCTTCATGCTGTCGCCGTCGTCGGCGATCGCCCACAGCTCTCGCTTGACGCGGCATTTCGAACACACGGCACGGCTGCAGGCCACACAGAAGCCCTTGCTCTTGGACGTACAGACCACACACCGCCCTGCCGCTGAAGCGGCTGAGGAAGAAGAGGGTTTCCTTTCTGACTTGCCGTCTGCTGTCGACGGAAGCTGCCGACGCAGCAGCCACGCGAGCTTCTTCATCTGTGCGCAGTGCATGTTCCTCCACACGCTCACCAGCGAATCGGCCGTGGCCTTGAGCACCATACTAGCCACAAGGCGTTCCGGCGTCTCTACAAACGACCGCACGTACACCTGCACGCGGTCTGGTCCCTGCTGCCGCCACAGCGCACAAGTGGACTTGGTGGCTCGTACGAACGTGGGCAGCGGCCTCGCCTGAGGCAGGTGGTCCACCGAGTGCACGAGATGGAAGCCAATGCGTTCGCCGTTGTGAGGCAGATTCATCATGCCCGTGGCCTCCATAAACACGATGTCACGTGGCTTCATCAACGCTCGCACAGGGATCGGCAGCGTCTTGGCGAGCCACTTGACCGTCATGGAGCGGAAGGGCTTGTCGTACTTGGGCTCCTGGATCGTGGCCAGCACAGCGCAGTTGAGAAGCCCAGGGTATTCCTGAGTGTACGCGACCTTGAGCCGCATGGCGTCGGTCGTGTGGTTGAGTAGGCCGAACATGGCGTCGTCCAAAGAGCCCACGACGGAGCCGACGGTCAGAAGCGACTCGACGTCGCGACTCTCTCCGCTGACGCGCGGCGTCTTCTCGTGGTACACGCGCACGTCGTCCCGCATCTTGATACTGACCCACCGCGACGGACTGAGCTGCTCGTTGTCCTGGAACAGATACTGCTCGTAGCTCTCAATGGATTCACTTACGACGCGCTTGGAGATGCGTGCGAGCTCCTTCTTGTCGTCGTACCTGAGCTCCATGGGTGGGAACGGGCTGCGGAACTTGGGCTGCGCCATGGTTTAACGTTAGTCGCGTGCTCTACCAGCGAAAGCGATTGTTACTGCCGTCCACAGGGAGGCGCAGTAGCGATCACACACTCGCAGCCGTCGGTCTGTCCGTGAGGCGAGACGCGAGACGCGAGACGCGAAGAACGTCGGGCTTGGTTCCTTCGTTCTTTCCTTGCTGGTGTGCGACTGGGTGCGACTGGCTGGCTGACAGGATGGGCTTCCTGTCTTCTTCTATAGGAGTCAAGGCTTGCGTACAAGGCCCACACTGGATCTCTACGGACTTCCATTCACGTCGTGCAAGCCACGAGGGCACACGCAACGTTTTCCTTCCACGCACTGCCAAGTTAGCATAGGCTATTGGTGGAAACCAGACCACGAAAATGTAGCCATGTCGACAAAATAGCTCTTATCATAGTACGCTAGGCTCGATACAGCTTCAAGTACTGATATTATGTCGTCCAACCCTCCTCTTTCCCGAGCGGTTTCCGCGAACTCGCCAACGTCCAGACAACGAAGACCCCTTCGGAATTCATTGAAGCCTTACTCACGTCCCAGTCCCACGCAACTCTTCCATGACACGCCACTTAACACTACCGGTATGGTCTACAAAACCTGAACAAATGAACACCTTTAGGGCTACAGCCACTTCACGTGCTTGCCGGATGAGTTCACCGGACGGCCTTCACTGGCTGACGACGCTGGCACACTGAGGCTTCGACGGCCTCGATCCGATCCCTTGGTGGATGCCTTGCTTGATGCCTTGCTGGAGCTACTGGGGGTTCGACCCATCATGTCCATGGGGCACGAAGCCCTCGTCCCGACGACCTTGATAAGCTCCGACAGCATGCCATTTGAAAGCCTCGCGCCTGGGATCTCGTCCGTCGCGACTTCCGCGGCGTCAGCACGCACGGCGATCGTGAGACACGGCACGCAGAACGCCACGCGTCTTTCCAGAAGTTGCGCGTCGATGGCGCTGATGGAGCACAGATCTCTCTTCACGCAGCAGGTCGCACACACGTGACGCGTGCAGATCACACACACGGATTTGCTACTGCGTCGTGAGGAAAACGACGATGAACTGGAAGGCACGGAGCCACACACGTCACACGCCAGGCCGTTCGCCTGCGCGTGGGCCTTCTCCTCGAGCAGCGGCGTCTTGCGGCGTATGAGCCACGCCAGCTTCTTCATCTGCGCGCAGTGCATGTTCCTCCACAGCGAGATGAGACTGTCGGCCACCGAGCGGATCACCAACTGCGTGAGCACGCGTTCCGGTACGTCCAAGTAGCACTTGGAGTAGGTTTGCACGCGGTCCGCCGTCTTCTGCCGCCAGATCGCACAAGACGATACACTGCCTCTCAGATACTGCGGCAGCGACGGCGTCTGCGTGGACTTGACCGAGTGGAGCAAGTGGAAGCCGATCTTCTCGCCATTGGAAAGTCGCTTCATGCCCGTGGCTTCGATGTACACGATGTCTCGTAGCTTCGTGAGTACTCTCGCGGCCAGTGGCATGCCCTTGACCAGCCACTTGACTGTGAGCGACCGGAACGGCTTGTCGGCCTTGGGCTCTTGCACCGTCGCGAGTACTGAGCAGTTGACCACCGTGTCTTGCACGTACGCCGTTTTGAGTCTCATGGCCTCGGTCGTGTGGTTGAGTACGCCGTACATGGCGTCATTAAGTGAGCCCACGACCGTGCCGACGGTCAGCAGCACATGGAGATCCTTGTCTTCGGTGCCTGCGCCTGGACGGCGGTCGTGGTACACCCGCACATCCTCTCGCTCGCGCGTGACGGTCCATCGCGCCGGGTTGAGCCGCTCGCTATTGAAGTGCAGGAACCGCTCGTACTCCTCGATGGTCTCACGCACGATGCGCTTGGCCGTGCGACACAGCTCCTTCTTTTCGTCCAGCGACAGCGACTGCTTGCCAAACGGACTGCAGAACTTGGCCGTTGCCATTCTATTCTACGAGACAGCGTCTAGTGGCCGATAGTCGCGCGCGGTGTCGGCTTCTAGCTAAACGCCGAGTGGAGTGGAGCAGCGGCTCTGGTGTAAAGGCGGCCAAGGCAGTGACGATCGAACGCCCGAAAAGAAGGGAAGGAAGTGCGAGGCGCACGCACGAGACAAGTACAGTGGCGGCGTTCGAATTTTGGTGGCTGTGGACTGTGAACCAAACGCATGGGAAGGCGTGATGCGAGGCGTGACGCGTCCAGTGGATCATCTACGAAAGCGGCAGTCGCGTGATGGGCATCCGTCGAAACCGTAGCCATCGCAGTGGCCAGTTCAACAAATCATTTTTTATATTAGTAGATCCAAAATTTAAGCAGGTCAATTTGAGGAACGGACTACTCATTTAGGATGCTTGGAGAATAAGGCGTGGCTGCTGATGGTGGAAAGATCCAGTCAAGCCATGGAAAATGGCGGAAAGTTTTCCATCGATTGCCGACGACCCTTGATCTGCAATATCCACGTCTTCGGCAGTCTATTTATGCAGTTATCATGGTGATTCCTGTGGGTCGTCGCGGGAGCCACGGAGGACGAAGCACAATGGACGCAGGCGACGGCTTCCCTGCGATCGCACGGGCCACGCAGCGCTTCCTCCGGCGTCAGCGGCCGACGCTGCCTGAGCAAAAGCAGCAGCTTCATAATGACTCTGCTGAAGAGGGGAAGGATAAGGTGACGCAGTGGATGACGAGACTGGGGACTTCGCTGGATGACGACTTGGTGCTGATCAACGCCGACGTCGAGAGGATCCACGCGGCGGTGGCGCGCGACTGCGCACGTGTGAGCGACTCAGTGGACGCGTTCACAGCAGAGATGCTCAGTGGACGAGAACGAGCGGAGCGGAGGCGGCGGAAGGAAGGAAGCAAGGTGACGAGACGACGAGGCGTGGCAGTGGTGGTCGTGAAGAAGCCTCGCGCGGTTGAGAAGGTGGGGAAGATGAGACCGTCGTCGACTAGAGAGACTCGAGTGATAGTGAAGGCGGAATGCAGTCAGGCGGCTCGACTGGCGAAGGAAGCCGTGAACGCAGTGGTGATCCAGCGAGCAGCGCGGCGGTTCTTGTATGGGGTGTTGTATGCTGGTGGCCGTGAGCAGCTTCTTCAGGCAAGACGACTGCGCGTCGCCTTCCAGTTGAGACGGTGGCTGGTGCGGTGGCAGATCTGGTTGTCACGCGGGCGAAGACTGCGGCGCAAGCTCAGGAGGAGCGAGATGAAGAGCCTCGTGGACTTGAGTGAGCGACGACTAGCACGAGCACAGGCTGTGGTGGAGGTGGACGGCAAGTACGGGCTCGCGAAGGAGTTCCATCGGCTCAGACTCGTAGGGTTGGTCATGCTGGCGTGGATCCATACGTCGGCTTGTCGTGATGAGGGCTGCTGCACAAGAAGAACAATAGAAGATGGAGATCAATCATAACATCAGTCAGTTCATCATTCCATCAAGCAGAGAATGGATAATTGATGAATGCGCTGGCCAGTCAGATACGGTGGCCACTTGGTATGTCGGAGTGAAGCCACGCCGCTGGACGAGGACGAACCTCTCTTACCGCCATGACGACCAGCCGTGGACTCCTCCCCCGAAGAGAAGGCAACCAGCCATCGGACAGCAAGCCAGCAACGCGCCTCTCTCGACACTGCGCACGATTGGAGCCGCTGGGTTATAGAGTCGTCCGTCATATGCGCAGATCGAACCAGCACGAGTCGCAGAGTCGGTCAAGACTCCGTTGGATTGGGTCCGCAGCACGCACGGCACACAGCACGCAGTGAGCACGACGCGAAGAAGAGATCAGCAGCGATGATCAGCGGAGCGCAGACGCCGTCGACGACGCGTGGGGACAAGATAGAGAAGGCGATCGGAAGGATGGTGAGAAGCCCACGCGACGGCACACACGCGTCCTCCCCGGCATTTCTTTCCTTTGTGAGCTCTCGAGTTCGAGAAGCTCTTGATCCCCAGCACGTCCAGGCGAGTTGTCCACCCCACAGCAAAAGCACAGCAGCGAGTCCAAAGGAAAGAAAGGGGTGAGTAAACAACTCCCAACTGCGCTGCTGGCTCGTCCTAGAGACGCCGTGGGGACCTGAAGACGTCTGGGTGCGATACAGCGCCGTCGAGAAGATCAGCGCCACCATGTCTAGGGTTACAGGCGGCCCATCAGACCGCCAT
This sequence comes from Pythium dissotocum, assembly GCA_023336355.1. Lineage (NCBI taxonomy): Eukaryota > Oomycota > Peronosporomycetes > Pythiales > Pythiaceae > Pythium > Pythium dissotocum. The sequence continues at coordinate 2,458 of JAADWY010000096.1, read as the reverse complement.
AGTGAAGCAGCGGACGCATACATGCGTCACCACGGCTTCCCTCTGGTCCTTCCTTTCGCCTTGTTGTCCACTCACGCGCGAAGCCGCCGCTGGGACGTCTGCGTGGTTAGTCTCCGCCTACAACAACACCGCCTTTCTCAACCGCACGCACGCAGCCTCACTACTGTGCGCTGCTTGTAACTGATAACCTGCCCCCATGTTCACGATTGCGCTGGTCCACGTCCTCGCTCAGGAGCTCCGTCGCCAGCGGCGCCGCGTGCCGTCCAGACGCACTCTTCATCATCAGCCGTCGAAGAATTGTGTGAGCAGCTCAGAGTTCGAAAAAGGCGGGAATCGACAGTTGGGCCAATATTAGCCAATCAAATGAGACTGATTGAAATGAAGCCAATGATTGATCAGTACCTTGTTTAGATTTATGTAGTGTGGACTACGCTACTTGGACAGGTCACCAAATGGAGACGAAATCCAACTTCAAGGAGCTGGTGACGGCGACGGGTCCATTCTGCCACCGCGCGTCGTGTGATTGCTCAATCACCGTCCATATTTCAGCGTCCAGACGCTCACTGATCGCATGTCGACGTGCCTGTGTGTACGGTCCAGAGAAGAAGACTCCTAACCTATAGTCTCACGCAAGTCGCCTCCTGGATTGGATGGCTGCGTTGATTGGATGCGTGCTCCATCACCAAGTGTATGTTGAGGCCACAACGGAGCCACGGGAGGATGACGAAAGCGACGGGGGTCATCTGCATTCCCCCTCAATGAGCAAAGCCTTTGGTCTTGTCAGGCTCTTGCGTCGCCCGCATCAGTGAGACTGTGTTGCGTGATGAGGAGCGAGAGGGTGTGGGCGAAGGATTCGGATTCCGACGTGGCCATCCAGCGGCGTTTGTTGAACGAAGCTCGGTGATTAAATTCCAATCGAAGTATGCTTTTAGTCAGAGGAAGTCATCGACTTTCACTGCATTTCATCGCCTGCCATGGACACGGAAGCACGCAATTAGCTTAGTGTACACTACGAGGGATCTCTAAGATGGCGTCCGCGGTCACGACGCTTTTTGGTGCACGCTGGCTGTAGGCCTCAGTTACCATCTCCCCTCACTCGTCTCCAATGTCCACTGTGGCGCCGACATAATGGCCGCGTCTACGGTGGTTTGTCCACAAAACTCCTAGTCTCTGCTGTGGATGGACTGGCACATGCCATGATGGGGAGATGGAGATGCTGCCTGCAATCTTGACGCTTGTGAGGGTCGGATTGTGGGTGAAAAGCGAGAGCGAGAGGCGCCTTTGACTGGAGATGTCAAAGTCTGAGAGGGAGCTCAGCCGGGCGGAAGGAAGGAAGGAGGAGTCTCCTCAGCGCAGAAGAAAAGGGGTTCATGCGACAGTGAAGAGAGATGAGCTGGTGGAGTGAGGAGACAGGCCAAGGCATTAATTTATGAAATTAATCCACCGACTTGAGCTGTAGCCTACATTTTTTGCTCACGCTAGTCAAAATTCCTGCATATTCATCAAACTGCACCATACATACACCAGAAGAGCGCCACTGGTCACACATACAACGAACCCAAATCATGAAAAGAATGAAGAAGGCTTGACGTGGACAGGGATTCCCTAGACCGAGGGGGAAGTCGCCGTCCTTTCTACGCATGATCGGTCGGCCCAACGTGTCGGCCGTCAGCATCCGCCCGTCGCTCCTAGGCTGGAGGGCTCTCTAAGACCCTCTAGGACTCCTTAGGTCTCCCCTCCTGCGTGTCCGTCTGCAGTTGGTCGACCAGCTCGTTCGGCGTCTTTGATGCAGGCGTCCTGCGTTCCTCACTTTGCATTTTGCAAGCTTCCGTCCAAGTCTTCTCCTGCCTTCCAGCAACTGACTGACTCCACGATGACCTCGGCCCTCGACACCCGCATGGACCTCGTCGAGCGCGTCTCGTACATCTCGTCCACCAACAAGAACAAGGATGGCGACTACGCCGAAGCCAAGACGCCCGACCTCGACCTTGAAGGCGGCGCTCTTCGTCCAGGAGGTGCCCCCAACATTTGGGGCAAGGACTACATCGGTCTTCTCGCCCAGTACGCCGCCGTCGGTATGATCTACGGTACGCTGCCCGGCACGGTGTATCCGTTCCTACTCAACTACCTGAACATGGAGGGCACGCAGATCCTCTCGGCCAGTGTGCTGCTGAACATGCCGTGGTCCTTCAAGGTGGTGTACGGCATCCTCTCCGACTGCTTCCCGATCTTCGGCTACCGTCGCCGTCCGTTCATGATGATCGGCTGGTCTGTGTGTGCAGCCATGCTTCTGATCATGGCCTGCATGAGCGCTGGCACACCATACTACAAGATCCGCGGCTTGATCGACATCGATCCAGAGGAGTGGACGGAGGAGCAGAAGCTCAACGGCATCGACCCGACTGCTCCGGACCGTGGTGGCAAGTTCATCATCATTATGATGTTGGCTGCCGTTGGT
>JAADWY010000095.1:0-67691 GCA_023336355.1 Pythium dissotocum | reverse complement strand
TGTGTGTGTGTGTGTGTGTGTGTGTGTGTGTGTGTGTGTGTGTGTGTTAGTACGCTGGGCGTCGCCCTTCCACCGCAGCGTTTGCCCGCAAACTCCGTGAGACGCTGACCCAACAGGGCGCGCTGGAAGAGTTCCACAACCGCACGGGTACGCCAATACTAAGTCATAGCCCACTTTCATGGACTGATGATGAGTATTGTCACAGGCACCGTCATCCACCCCGCGTACGCACCGGCCGAGTTCCTGCGCCTCCATCACGAAGAGCCAGCGACCGTGGCGCGCGTCGCACAATGGCAGAGCATCTCGTCGTACTTACTGAGCAAGTGGATGCTCGCGGGTGACCGCGGACTGCCCGTGAGCTATACTGAGGCGTCGTGGTCCGGGCTCTTCGACTTCCGCAAGAGCCAATGGGACGAGCCGCTGCTCAAGCTCGTCCACATGGACATGGCCAAGATGCCCCTGCTGCAAGACTCGTCGGTTCCTATCAGCGGCTTGCGACCGTCGTACGCCTCCAAGTGGCCGGAGCTGGCCAACGTGCCGTTCTTCCTGGGCATCGGCGACGGCGCCGCCGCCAACATCGGCTCCAAGTGCATCGACTCGTCGCGCATTGCGGTGACCATCGGCACGAGTGCCGCCATCCGCGTGGTGCTCAGTAACGACGCCATGCGCACCCACAAGGTGCCCAATGGTCTGTGGTGCTACCGCATTGGTAAGGACGAGGTGATGCTAGGCGGCGCGCTGAACGACGGCGGCTCCGTCTACCAGTTTTTCCGCGAGACGCTTCAACTGACCTCCGAAGGTGAGTTTCCTCTAACCCTGTTGCCGCGAAGAGCGTCCGTCCACTTACGAAGCCTGTGTCAATACGATTAGATATCGATGCTCGACTCCATAACCTCACGCCTGGACAACACGGCCTCACGCTGCTGCCTTTCCTCAGCGGTGAGCGTGCGCCTGGATGGCGAGATGAAGCCACGTGCACCATCACGGGCATCAGTAAGTGGACCAAGCCCGTGGATCTGCTCCAAGCCGGCATGGAGAGCGTCGCGCTGCGCATCGCTCAGGTGTACTCGCTGCTCGCAGGCCACGCCGACTCGGACGCCGTTGTGGTCGCGAGCGGCACGGCACTCACGTCGTCCAACGCCTGGCGGCAGATGCTCGCGGACGCGATCGGAAAAGACCTGGCGATGGAGACCAGCGCGAAGGAGGCCACGTCTCGGGGGGTGGCCGTGTTCCTGGGCTCGTACATGGGACTGCACTCGCTCGCGGACTCGCAGAAGCTGGACTCTGCCCATGTTGTGCGCTCACAGCCCAATGTGCAAGCCCACGCCAAGTACCTGGCTGCCCGTCAAGACCAAGAAGCGCTTTATCGCAAACTGTACCAGCGATAGAAATTTAGTAACTGGATTTCGAAATTAAGAGAGGGCTTCGTCCACAATCTGCTTCATCTCCTGCAGGTGCAACTCGTACTGGCCTGTGGCAGGCGATGCAGACGGTTGTCGGCCCACGTACGTCACCTCACGCGTGTCGCCAAGCTCACGCAGCACCGTGAGCAAGCGAGGGAATACGAACGACCACGGACCCATGTTCTTGGGCTCTTCTTGCACCCACACGAGCTCCGCCTTGGGGTACATTTCGATGTACTTGGCGATCTCCTGGAACGGGAACGGCGCGAGCTGCTCGATGCGAGCAGTGGCAACGTTCTGCAGCGAACGGCCGCGCATCGCGTGGACCATCGGGTAGTAGATCTTGCCACAGCACAGCACGAGTTTGCGTACTTTCTCAGGCTTGACCATGTTCGCGAGATCGTCTGGATGCGGAGGCAGCACTCGTACATACGCCGAGTCACCGACAAAGTCAGACAGATCCGAGTTGCACGGGCGATGGTGCAGCAGCGACTTGGGTGAGAACAGGATCAGCGGCTTACGGTAGGACCGAGCTACCTGCCGGCGCAGCGCGTGGAAGTACTGAGCGGGCGTCGTCGGCGCGAGGATGTGGAGGTTGGCCTTCTGCTCGGCTTCGTCGATGTCGCGCGTGAACACGTCGGGGTCTTCGTTGTGCAGCTGCAGGAACCTCTCCATGCGCGCGCTGCTGTGCTCTGGGCCCTGTCCTTCGTATCCGTGGGGCAGACACATCACCAGTCCCGACTGGCGCTGCCATTTCTGCTCTCCGGACGTCACGAATGTGTCGACGATGGTCTGCGCGCCGTTGGCGAAGTCTCCGAACTGCGCTTCCCAGATCGTCAGTCCGTTGGGGCTCTGGAGCGAGTAACCGTACTCAAAGCCGAGCACGCCTTCTTCACTCAGTGGACTGTTGCACACCTGGAATTTGCCTGGTGGTATGCCCTCCAGGTCGTGAAGCACCAGCCTCTTCCGGATATCGTCGGCAGCGAGCTCATTGAGTGGCGTATACGACGAGTTTCGCGCTTCGAGGGCTTCGAACTGGTCGTACAGCACGGCGTGGCGCTGGTTGAAAGTGCCACGCTCACAGTCTTGGCCGCTCAGACGCACGTGAATGCCCTCCACAAGTAGCGAGCCAAACGCGAGCATCTCGGCAGTCGCCCAATCCACACGGTCGCCTGTCTCCACGGCACGCAGGCGGTTGTTCATGATGGCTTCGACCTTCTTGTGGGCAGCAAAACCCTGCGGGATGCGGAACAACTGCGCGCCGATTTCTTCCAGGAAGCGGCGCGCCACGCCAGTCGTGACCTCGTTAGGCGTCCGAGACGATCTCTTGGCACGCGGCGCCTCCTCTTCTTCGACGTCAGCTTCTACGCCGCCAGCTTCCTCCAGCGCCGCGGCAGCCTTTCGATGGAGCTGCTCGTGGCCTTCGTACCACTCGTTTCGCCATGAGCTGTCGCCCAAGTTGTCCCAAAACGACGGGAGCTCACGCGAGTGCTGATACTCGGACGACAAATGCGCCTCAAAGTCTGCACACATGCGAGCGTAGTCGGCGGTCGTGAGGACGCCTTCCTTCTCCAGCTTCTTCAGGTACAGATTGATGACCGTCGGGTGCTTGTTGATGAAGTGGTACATCACTGGCGCCGTGATCTCGGGCGAGTCCTGCTCGTTGTGGCCGTGGCGTCGGTAGCACACCATGTCGACGGTGACGTCGCAATGGAACGTCTGTCGGTACTCGATGGCCATCTTCATGACCTTCACCACAGCTTCCGGGTCGTCGGCGTTCACGTGGAAGATCGGGCTGCGCGAGATCTTGGCCACGTCCGTACAGTAGACCGCCGAGTCGGCTTGCTTCGGTAGTGTCGTGAACCCGATCTGGTTGTTGATGACCACGTGGATCGTGCCGCCTGTCTTGAAGTCTTCCAATGCACTGAAGCCGAACACTTCGCGCACGGATCCCTGGAACATGGACGCGTCGCCGTGGATGAGCACGGGCATGACGCGGCTGCCGTTGTCTCCTTCTTGGATCTGACGCGCACGCGCCTGTCCTAACACCACGGGGTTCACGGCCTCCAAGTGCGACGGGTTCGCTGCCAGCGACACTTCGAGCGAGCGGCCGTTGCGCATTTTGAGAAAGGACGTCGTGCCCAAGTGGTACCGCACATCGTCCGAGTTGTTCGGGTAGCCAGGTTCATCCGGCAGATACGGCTGGAACTGCGCCATGATGGCTCGCAGCGGCCGCTGCAGGACATTCGCCAGCACGTTGAGGCGTCCTCTGTGGGCCATGCCCATGTGCACGGCCTCCACACCGTGGTCACTGGCACTCTCGAAGAGCTCCACGAGTCCGGGGATCAGTGCCTCGCCGCCTTCAACTGAGAACCGCTTGGCGCCTGAGAAACGCCGACCCAAGAACCGCTCGAAGAGTTGCGCCTGGATCATCTGGCGGAACATGTCGGTCTTCTGCTGCTCCGTGAAGACATGGGCTTTGTACGACACGAGCCGCTCGCGGATCCAGAGCGCGGCGTCGCGGTTGCGCAGGTGCTGGTACTCTGTGCCGATGTGGCCGCAGAACACCTCACGCAGCTCCGTCACGATCTGGCGCAGCGTGGCCACGGGCCCGATGCTCAGGTCGTCGCCGATGAAGAACTCGCGGTCCAGGTCGTCGGGCGTGAAGCCGTAGGTCGTGAGCTCGAGCAGGTTCTTGCTGGCTAAGTTGCGCAGGTTGAAGTTGTCGAAGAACGGCACTTCGACCCAGCGGTCGCCGTTGATCCACTTCTCCAGCTCCGGCAGCTTCTCGCGCTTGTTCAGCGGGTCGATCTGCGCGACGTAGTGGCCGTACTGCTTGAACGTGCGGATCAGGATCAGCACGCGACGCGTCTCCTCCTGCGACTTGCGGATCTCATCGCTGAGCTTCTGGATCGGCTGAGAGCCGCTCGCAGCGGCGGCGGAAGCGGCTTTCACAGGCGGCTTCCCGGGCTCAGCCGGCTGGACACGATCGCCGCTGGAAGCCTTGGTGGTCAGCCCACGCGCCACATACAGAAGCCCAGATGACTGCAGTGGGCTGCAGAGACGCTCATGAATCTTAGGCGCCGTAAGAGAGCGGCGCGGCAGCGCTCTGGCCAGCGCATGACGCGTCGCCGTCGCTGCTTGAGACGCCCGCACCATGATTCCGTAGCTGCTCAATCTCCCCAATCTTCACCTGGACTTCAATGGGCCAGACACGTATTTACCTTGTATTGGAATTTAGAGAACTTAACACACCTTGTTTTGAATATCTACTTCTGGAGGGAACCACGAAACGACGCGGGATGCTGATGAAGACCCGTCGACCAGGCGGCTACATTAGCTGTTCGAATCGGAATGGCGACGGAGGCGTTGGCGGCGGCGGCGAGTGGCACATTCTCTGTGACGCTGCAGGGGATCGCGTGGGTCGGTCGCTCAGCGGAAGCAGCAGAAGATGACACGCAGCAGCAGCGCGCGCTGTGGGCCCATGTCCAAGTGGAGCAGGCGAGCGGCCAGCCACTGGACGGCGTCTGGTTCGGCGCCGACGACGAGAACGTGATGAGCAAGAGCGTGGAGATGGCGTCGCTGACGGAGACGGACGGAGGGCGCCAGTTGGACTATGTGCAGAGCTCACGGCCCGTGGCGTTGACCAAGGACTCGCTCGTGGCGCTGCTCAACGCGCAGCTCAAGGTGTCGTTGTTCAGCGGAGAGACGCGGTCGAGTGCGAGTGACGAGCTGTGGGGAGAAGCGCACGTGGCGTTCATGTCCGCTGTGATGGGAGAGCGGCTTCAAACGAGCGTGCGGATCACGAATGCAACGACAGGCGACGTCGTCTCCATTGAGCTGGGCATCCAGTGCGACGCCGACCTAGCAGACTTCGCGTTAGGAGCGCGCGTCTTGCGGATCCACTCGATGGAGATCACGAATCCACCGAAAGGATGGACGATCGCCAGTGCCGATGACGACGAAGCAGTGCAACTGTGTGCTGCGGCTGACCGGAACACCGCCACGTACGAGTTGGAGCTGCATATCCCAGAGTTTGATGGCGATGGCAACCAGCCGAGCTACGAGCTGGTCAAGTTTGCAGGAGGAAAGCTCAAATATGAGCCGAATTCCAGCAACGCAAGCACCGGAGATGATGAGAGTGCTTCTTCAGGTGGACTCACAGGCGCATGGACAATCGTGTTTCCATCTTCGGTCATCAATAAGCTGTATCTCAAGGTGAGTGCATCGGGTGCTGCCATCACTTCGCGTGCTGTGGCTTTGTGGACTAACTGATGAGATGGCCTTGTTACTACAACGTAGCCTTCAGTCCGTCGGCTTGTGGACTTTCTACAAGTGGAGAAGCGAGTCAGTGCGCTCATTCGACGCTCAGGCGTGGAGTCGACTGGGCGCGTGACGGCGACTCTCACTCTCAACCTCAGTGGCGTCGTAGCGCCAGGCCAAACGCAGGCACACGCTCGAGTGCCACTCAAGCAGATCGTGCCATTGCCAAAAGAAGTACTCGAGCAAGAACTCGCGGGGGCGGCTTCGAACGATGAGAAGAAGCGGCTTCAGACGCTCATCGGCGACTATGAGGCGTCGTTTGTGCAGGCGGCGACGGCTCTCGGTGGTTCCATTCGTGCTGCCAAGACTCGCGTTGAGTGCGCTATTGAAGTGTTGGGCAACGGACCGCTCGTGCCGGAGCCGCCGTCGACATCTGCGCCGATCAAGTCCATCGAAGATCTTGTCACGCCCCGTGATTTGACGGACGAATACGACCAGCGCAAGGACGTTTCCAGCGACTTACGCACGGAAATCCGGCGAGCAGTGCTGGCTGTGCTTCAAGAGTACGACGATTGCGAGTCGACGTCGACTCGAGAAGAGAAGCGGCAACGCATCGTGTTCAAACTGAACTCTCAGGGCGCGTACCACGAGTTCAAAGAGAAGCTCAAGAAGCGCGTCGTGCCGCTGATCCGCGACGAGTTTGCTGATGACATGGGGGCGACGGATGTGCTGGAGGCTGCAGAAGGAGAAGACGACCAAGAAGCGGAGGCTCTCGCCCATCAGCAGCAGTCCACGCTGCCACTGTCGCGTGCCAATGCAAAGAAGAAGACGTACTTCGCGAAACTGTACGCGACAATGATGGAGGAAGTTCAACGTGTGCTGCACGAGACGTTTTACGCGTCGTCGACATCAACGCTTGAGGCGACCCACAAGAACATCCAGCCGCGGGACGACGCCGCCATTACCAAAGTCCTGACGACGCTCGGGCTTAAGGCACTGGAGAACGAAGTCAACGGCGACGCAGACAAGAGTGAGGCGTTCCTTCGGGACTGTATTGCGTTTGCGGAGGCTCGCTCGCTGGAGTTGCCTGATGCCCCACTACGCCCTTCACTCGCTGCTGTCTGGTTGGACTACGCACAGTTCTGCCTCGGTCAAGGCGAGCTAGACAAGGCGGGAGGCGCACTTCGTCAGTGTTTGTCGCTCGATCCGCACGCCGTCGATGCGCTTGTAGCTCACGGTGCGTTACTGTGTGAGCTACGCGACTTCACGAGCGCTGACGTGGTGGTCAAAAACGCGGTTCAAGACGCGTTGGGCCAACTAACGAAGCCAGGCCAAGACGAAACCGAATCCCTTCGCCAACTGGTCAGAGCGCACGGCCTCCTCGCTCTCTTGTTTTCCCTGTCGGGCCAGGATGGGACGGGAAACCTCGTGCTATTTGAGCTGCTGAAGGCACAGCGCGTGCTGCATCGCCTGTGCCAACTGGAATCTCACGATGACAGGAGCTCTTCTCAAGATCCAGTACCAAGTCTAAGCGCAGTGTGGATCCACCTCGCTGGCTCACTCCACAGACTGCGACTGCGTGCTGTCACCCAAGTCGCATTGCAACTCGCAGACAAATACCACTACTCACGCGACGTGCTGACGCGGGAAGCGCGCGTGTTGAAGCGAGTGATTCTAGCAGAAGTGTTGTCGCTGCGTGGAGAAGGAGACCGCGCCACCGAGCTGCTGCAAGACGCTTTGGAGATCGATCGAAGCCACCCGTTTGCGTGGCTTGTGCTCGGGAAGACGTATCTTCAACTGGAGAGCCAGACGCAAGCCGCCATCGAGTGCTTACAGCGCAGTCTCGAGGCCAAGCACCGCCTTCGTGTGGACCAGCGACTCGCTCTGTATGTGCACTTGGGTCTCGTACTGCTTCAGTCGTCGCAGTTCGCGCTCGCCAGAGTTACTTTCCTCGGTGCCTGTAAAGAATTCCCCATCGCATCCACGTGGCTCGGTGTGGGAATTGCCAGTCTGCGGCTGGAAGATTGGGACGCCGCACAGATCGCCCTGGCGGAAGCGAATCGCCTAGACGCGACCAACCCGGAAGTCTGGGGATACATGGCTCTGCTGACTTTGAGCGCGTCGTCCCGTATGACGCCGCAGCTCGAGCAGCGCGCAAAGCACTGTGCGACCCAGGCACTGCGTCTCCAGCTCACGAATCCGGTTCTCCTGAGAGAGCTCAGCAGTGGCTTCGTCGCCATCGACCGACTGGAAGATGCTGAGCGGTTGCTACGACGCTCGCTTGTATTCCAAGATTCGTCTCTCACACGCAAGACATTGGCGGACATTCTGGCAGCCCAGAACTGTGCCGAGGCCGCGCTGGCTCAGTATAAGCAGTCGCTGGACGAGAGTCGTGACTTGAACCAACGTGGAGAGTTGTTGGAGAAATGTGCGGAGTTGCTCGTGACCTTGGGGCGTCCGGAGGAGGCCGCTGAGTGTCGGCTGATGGCCAGCCAGTTACAAGTGGCATCCATCAAAGACATGGGCGAACCAGCTGCAGCCATCCGCGATGCTGAAGTCGTGGGGAGTAACGTTAGTGACTAGGAGGTGCAGGCAACGAGTAGACTCAAGCAGAGAATGTGAATACCTTTCTATCTATTCGACCATTTCGGAAGACTTTTCTATTCAGTGGAGGATTTGTCGAGGATGCTCGTGAGGTACCGGATCATGTTGGTGAGACCGAGCAGCAACCCTTCGTCGGGCGAGTCGAGTGAGTCGCTCATCTGGCAGTGGGCAAAGTCGATCAGATGGACGTCTTCTCGCTGCGGCGCGTTGCGTAGGTCGCCTTCGTAGATGAGCAGCAGCGACGAGCCCCAGAATCGGACGCCAGTGGTCGTGGCGATGAGGTTCTGCAGACTCAGCAGTTTGTCTCGCAGCGAACGCAGCGAGCCGCGGTGGAGACCCGTTCCATTGGAGAGATACTGCGATACGGGTACATTTGTTAGGTACACACGAGAATAAGGGTAGGACAGAATCCACTCACTGTGCGCAGCGCCGGCTCGATGTCGTCGGCCTTCAGCTGACGTCCCCAGTGTTTGTCCCACAATGTGTACCGCTGCTCGACTTCGTCGTAGATTTGCATGCCACAGATGCGGAGTCCAAGCACCAATGAGGTCGTGGCTGCGCACTTGAGACTGTGGCTTCTGGCTTTGGCTGGAGGCGCGTCCTCGCCATGCTGACGCGTCCCCATTTTGATATCCAACACGCACGGATGCGAGTACTTCAGCGTGAGGTCTCCCAGGACGAGGTATTCTCGCGAGAGTGCACTGCGTTGGGACTGCAGTGACACACTCTTCCCATTGCGGCACTGCGTCGCCTTCGATCTCTCTTTCCTCCATAACTTGGTGCTGTAGCTCGTTGCTGAACCCGCTGTTGCTGCAGCTGACCCATTCACGCGATGGCTATCTCGAAGTCGTCGCTTCTTGCTGCTTGTACTGGTTGTGGGCGTCGACTGAGCCACTACGGCAGCTGTGCTTCGGGGCGACTGCAGCTGCAAGTTACTAAGGATCTGTCCGTCGACGACAGCCATCGCTTCGGACGTCTCCTCGGCTTTGGACTCGTCATGTACTGATGTATGGTCGTCGACGGACCCCTCTGATGACGCGCTGTCTCCATCACTGCAATCATGGTCCGTGCTCGGCTTTGAAGAGTTCTCTACGGTTGAATTGGCACTGGAAACGGCCTCCGCCGGCGTCAGCGGGTGCAAATCGACTGTGATCACTCCCACAAACGGCGGTACGAAGGTCTTGAGCTGAGGATACTTTGAGTCGAGCGATTGGTAGAACTGCAGCTCCAGAGGGATCACGGGCTTGCAGACTTCGCCCAGTGCACTGCGTAGGAAGGGATTGTGGCCGCCCGCCTGGTGGTTGAACAGGTAGAACGCCGTGCCGATGTGGGACCGCGCCACGACCTGGTTCTGCATGCACGCGTCGTCGCTGTCCGTGGCCGTGTCGGCTTCCAGCGGCGCGGGCTCCATGGTCTCTTCTCAGTCGACTATATGACGGTTGTGCCAGCCGTGCAAAGCTCCGAAGTGTGATCAATCTGATCGAATGCCACGCCAACAGCCGCCGTTTGACGTTACGCTGGCGAACGCTTTCTGCTTTACTGTACCCAAACGCCTAAGAAAAGATCCAACAGGGAACATTAAGGCCGCTTCTATTGAAGGCACAACACCGGCGGCCAACACAGTCATGTCTGTATAGTCAGGATGTTGAAGACTCGCGAGAGGACACGTGACGGCCATGGGTGTGTCGCGTGGGTCGCTTGACGCCGCGACCAGCGGCCGTCAGCGCGTGGTGCAGCGTCTGTCTCATCTCAATAGTGATAACAACATGTCACTATAACGGAGTAGTTGAAGTGAGCTCTTCATTACCTCGTTTTAGTGGCATGTCACAAATCTACCCTCCAAACAGGCCGAGGTCTGATAAAACGGGTCTCAAGCCTCTGGTAAACCCACCCGTTTCGCTGGTCTGGCTCGGATTTTGGCGTTTCCTGCAGGCACGTGGCGACCCCATAACAACGCCAAGTGAACTGCCGAGTGCGCGGCGCTTCCCCCCGACGACCGGCGCCACGACGCCGTGGACCAAGAGAGAGAGAGAGAGAGAGAGACACACACACAGACACAGGCGAGCGACCATGAACCTATTCCGACTGGTGGGCGATATGTCCCACTTGGCCAGCTTCCTCGTGCTGCTGCTCAAGCTGCTGGCGTCGCGCTCTGCGGCCGGTACGTCTCCAAATCAATGGAACTGTTCGACTAAGATCTCTACTCACGCTGTGTTACTGTGCTAGGCATCTCGCTCAAGACGCAGGAGCTGTTCTTCCTCGTGTTCGTTACGCGCTACCTGGATCTGTTCACGCACTTCGTGAGTCTGTACAACTCGACCATGAAGCTGCTGTTCCTGGGCTTCTCGGGCGCGATCGTGTACGTCATGCGCTACCGCGAGCCGTTCCGCAGCACGTACGACCGCTCGCACGACACGTTCCTGCACATCAAGTTCGCTGTGCTGCCGTGCGCGCTGCTGGCGCTCATCTTCAACGAGTCGTTTGAGGTCATGGAGATCCTCTGGACTTTCTCGATCTACCTGGAGGCGGTGGCGATCATCCCGCAGCTCATTCTGCTGCAGCGCCACGGCGAAGTGGAGAACCTCACGAGCAACTACGTCGTGCTGCTGGGCGCGTACCGTGGCTGCTACATCCTCAACTGGGTCTATCGTGCGGCCACGGAGAAGTCGTACCACTTCATCTGGCTCATGTTCATCGCCGGAATGGTGCAGACGGCGCTCTACGTCGACTTCTTCTACTACTATGCCATGAGGTGCGTTGCATTCAATGTGATTGATGTGTGGTGCTGCTGGACTCGGAGACTGATCTTAATGTTGTGAATCGCAGCAAATACCACGGCAAGAAGATGACGCTGCCGGCGTAAGTGCGCACTTGCTGACCTCTGCGCAGTGCCAGTTGGACGGACGGACACATGCGAATGGAAGGAGAAGCCAAAGAAGGATAATGGAATGCGACCGACCCACGTGAAGAAAGATACTCGGAGATTCAACAGAGACAGACTAGAATACAAAGAGCAACCCACAACACCAGCCGCGGGAGTGAATCTTGGGATTGATTTTGTGCCGCGTACTCTCTGCGTGTGGCTTTTCGTCCTACTGCTCCAAGAAGCTGAAGTCGCAGTGCTTGTTGATGTGGTCGGCCGCCATCTCTAGCCGCGTGGTGTCTTCAAGACGCAGCTTGGCTGTGAAACTGGCGATGCGCGCCGTCAACGTGTAGCTGTCGGCCTTGTCAGGCGGCACGTAGATGCATGGGATGTTGTCGGCGTCGAGGCGTCTGGCGAGCTCCTCGCTAGGGGGGTCCCAGCCAGTGAGGATGAGTCCAGGCTGGAGGTTCTTGCCCTTGGGCATGGACGCCTCCTGGTTTCCGATGATCGCGTCAATGACGTCCTTACGACCGCTGTGCTGCTCAGCGTAACAAGTCTCACAATATCAGCCACTACTCACATTGAATCTGGATGAATGCAAGGCTTCGTACCGTGATGACGAGTTGGTTCGGGATCGGCTTGAACAGATTCTTGGCGTTGACGGGCGCGAGCGCCAGCCGCGTGCTCGTGAAGTAGCGGAGCTCCGCGTCCTTGCCTGAGATCATGTCCGACTTGAGCAGCTTGCTGAAGTCGGCCATGGTCGGACACGACAGGTCTTTGAGCTCCGGGATGCAGCCGACCAGCGGGATATCCCAGCGCTTAAGCGCGCGCGAAAAGTAGTCCTATAGCAAAACAGTGGCGGCGTCAGAGGACTACTCGTGACGCAGGGGTAGACGCCCGTAGAGTATCATGGATGCAGTACTGTACCTGGATCATGTCCATCTTGTCCGGATTCACCTTGTTCAGGATCACGCCACGTAACCGCACGTTGTGGCGCACGAGCAGCTCGCGGTTCATGGCCAACTGGTCGAACGACGACCCGAGACCACCCAGCGCGATGCACACGACGTCCATGTTGAGTTGCGCTTCAGTCAGCCACACAAACCACATATCACGTCAGTTCGATGATTCACCCATCAACGACACTCGCCCACTTACAGGCGACCTGCGCGTTGTTGAGCTCGCAGATGGAGCCGACGCCCGTGTGGCCCGTGCCCTCGCACACCAGGAAGTCGCTGTCGCGGTATAGATTCTCATGCGCCGACTGGATCTTGGCCGCGAGCTCCGCCTCCGTGACCTTGCCGTCGATGAAGTCGCGCGTGAATCCGTCGGGGAAGATCACGGGCGACATGTCCTTGTAGTCGTGCACGAGCCCAAAGTGTTCACGGAAGAGATACGCATCCTAGACTCGCAGCAACGTGTGAGTGGCCTGGAGTTCTCACTGACGTATAAGCCTATTAATCAGCCTGGCGACGCACCTTGTCAACGCGCAGGCCGCCGCCCACGGGCACGTGCTGCTGGCCCACGGGCTTACAGTACGCGACCTTCTTGTCGGAGCCGCTGAACTTGGCCTGCAGGTGCTTGACGATGCCCAGACTCACCGTGGTCTTACCCACGTGCTGGCCTGTCGACAGCACGAGCAGATGCCGCATAGTGTCGAGTCGTAATAATGCAGAGCTTCTCGACTGCGGAGCCGCTCGCAGCGGATCTTCAAAGTGGCTTGCGTGAGCTGTGTGAATATGCGTTATGAGAGGTGCTCGGTAAACAGGATAATGCAGATACACAGGGGATCAGAGGCTTCTATTCGGGTACAGATCAATATCTGAGTCTGAGAATTCCGCGCCAAAAGTTGCTGTTTGGTTTTCACAAGAGGGCAATTGGAAAATGGAAATGGATGGAACGGCATGGAACGCTAGCGAGCGACGGCGCGGAGACGGCGAAGATGCGGACAGCGGCGGCGACGGGGACAGTGACTTCGAGGAAATATCTCAGCTGATGCCCACGCAGGTGGCGCTGGGCGAGACGCAGACGCAAGCCGCAGCAGCGCCATCAGCAGCGCCATCCGCGTCAGCAGTGGAGACGGTGCGCTGCATGATCTGCTCACTGAACCTCACGAGCAAGTCGATCATGGAGCGAGAGCTGCACCTCAACGCGTGTCTAGACGCCACGAGTCTAGAGGCCAAGTACGACTGCCCCACGTGCGGCAAGGAGCTCACGGACTACAACGAACAACGGCGCATGGCCCACGTGAATCTGTGTCTCGACCGCCTGTCGCGACTCGCCACTCAGACTTCAGCTGGTGCTACGTTTGCTGTGGCGAAGTTTGGTGCTTCAGACGCCAAACAAGGACACGGTGTTGCAGTGGACGACGTCGCTGACGTTGATATCCCACCGGACGCAAACGCAGGCGCGGAAGATGCCACGGACCTGTACGACTGCCGCATCTGCGGACAGAAGCTGTCGCTACCAGGAATCGAAGCGCGAAGCCGCCACGTGAAGCAGTGCGGCCAGCGCTTTGGCCTGCGAGCGACGGACATGGCATCGCGGAACGAAGCCAGCACGACTGAGGAGACCGAGTCAAAGGGTGAGCACAGCCAATCGACGGAAAATCCAGGAGACGCAACCAGCACCCCACCAGAGGCTCAGCGCAACGCGTTCTCCGTGATGATGGCCTCATCCACGTCGCGGATCACAGAGTTTGGCGGGCGCGTGGCCACGACGGCGTCTGCCGTAGTGAGCAACGCCTTTGACGTGCTCATGAAGAGCTCCAGGACCGAGGCGGTCACGCAGGCCGCGTCGTCGACCTCAGCGCGCGCCTTCTGGCACACTGCCGCACCAGCGAACGCCAGCGGCAACGCCAAGAGCGCCAAGCGCATGCGCTTTTCGAATTCCTCGTCGTCCTCCGCACCGACGCGGCGCTTTGGATGTCCAGACTTCAAACGCATCATCGGCACACAGCCGCCGTTCATCGTCGATGGCTTCAAGTACGCTAGCAAATCACTCTCGAGCATCTACTTCCTCACGCACTTCCACTCGGACCACTACGTCGGACTCCAGCGCAGCTTCGACTGCGGAATCATCTACTGCAATCAAGTCACCGCTGCGCTGGTCGTCCAGGAGCTCGGCATTGACAGCAAGTTCGTGCATCCAGTTCCGATGAACACGCCCGTGGACATCCGAGGCGTGCAAGTGACCTTCATGGATGCAAACCACTGTCCTGGTGCGGCCATCATCCTCTTTAAAGTGCGATCCGGAGCAACGTACTTGCATACCGGAGACTTCCGCTTCCACCCCAAAATGTGGAGCTACGCACCGCTGCGGTCGTTCGTTCCAACACCAGACGCAATCGACAAGACCCCCGCGACGCGTATGGACGGTGTGTATCTAGACACGACGTACGCCGATCCGAAGTACACGTTCCCGACTCAGGAGGCGTCGGTGGCGCACGCGCTCACGCTCGTTGAGAAGCACATGAGTGCCGGCGAGAAGGTTTTGTTCCTGTTCGGCTCGTACTCGATCGGCAAGGAGCGATTGTTCATGGAAGTCGCGCAGCGCTACCAGCGCAAGGTGTGCGTGTCGAAGGCCAAGCTCAAGATGATCACGACGTACGCGTGGCCCGACGCCAACATGAAGCTGCTGACGACGGAACCGGCGGCGACCAAGTGAGTTTGTAGATGGGTCGCCTCTCTGCGTGACTACCAAACTAACAGTATGCCTTGTCCTGCAGCCTCCACGTCGTGCCCATGCAGGAGCTGCGTCTCGACCACCTCATCGCACTCCAGCAAAAGCACCGTCTGCGCTTCCACCAGATCGTGGCGTTCCGACCGACGGGGTGGACATTCAGTCGCAACAACTCGTCCATGTCCACGTGCCAAAGCGATCCGAGCGGCAACGTGCGGCTCTACGGCATCCCGTACAGCGAGCACTCGAGCTTCGCCGAGCTCCGTGAGTTTGTGCGTGTGCTGAACCCGCAGTTGATCATCCCGACGGTCAACTGCCACACGGAGCGCAACGTCAAGAAGCAGGTCGACGCGCTGCGCCAGTCAGCGTTTCACAGCATCAACGCCATGTTTCAGCCGATCTAACAACAGAATCCACCGTCGCGAAGCGTCGGCCGCCTGTTGGGTCAAGAGGCCTTTCACTAACCAAACACAGAAGATCCCTCGCGATGTTGTCGGCTTCAAGATCTCGAGGTGGCCATGACACCAGCGGCAGCGATGCCCAAGTGCTGACGCTGGACGCGGGCACTGGAGACCGCGACCCGCGACCCAAGACCCCACGTCGACCTGGCACGTCGTCAGGTCGATCGAAGCAAGCGAAGGCCACCGAGTTCCGCAAGTTTCTGGAGAACGAGGAGCTGCCGATCACCATCGAGCCGTCGCGGCCGGGGCTCACACACAGCGGCCGCCGCGTCGTGTGGACGGCGAATTTGGACCAACTGGATGTCGCGCACTTTCTCCCGCTCTGCATCGGTGGCATCCAGGAGGCGCTGGAGCCGTACCCGACATTCGCCTTTGACGGTGCCATGCAGCTGATGGAGAGCGCGACTCACGACACGCGCGTGCTCAAGTGCCTCACGCAGGTCGTCGCGCAGATCAAGAGCGCGCTGGGCACGCGAGAGAAGGAGGTGGTGCATCGCGCTCTACTGCTTCTGCAGCAACTGACAGTGTGCGAGGGCGTGGGCGAGGCATTGGCCGACCACTACCGCGCGATCCTGCCACTGTGCAACATCCTCCAGGACAAACACTTGGGCACGGGTGACGACCTCACGCGCGAGATGGTGGCCGAAGTACTCGAGACTCTGGAGGCGTACGGCTGCGACGACGCGCAGGTGCTCATCCAGCAGTACGTACCCACAGCCACGAGCCAATTCCCGAGTGATCGCCTTGTCAGCACGTAGATGTCATAGTATCCACAGACAGCACCCAACGGCTTACAGTCAAAATCGACTTTGTTTCTTCTTCCTATTACTTCTTGTCCTTATATGCATCCATCAATGACACTTGCCTATGCACACGATACACGGGCAAGAGCACGGTCTCTGCTGGCTGTTTACATGCGCGAGCGTGGGTGGCGGTAGCCGTGCATCTCCTTGGGCAGGGACGTCGCGACGAGCTCTTCGAGGTCGTGGATGCCGTACTTGTTGGGGGCGCCTGTGCGCCACAGTTCTTGCGCGTTGAGCTGGCCGTCGGCGCCCAGGAACGTTACGTTCATGTACTGCTGGTGCCAGCGGATCATAAAGTCGATGCGCGGCGTGGGGAAGTTGCCCAGCATCTCGGCCATGTTCTTGAGGATGCACAGTCCGTACGGGATGTCCTCCCAGAAGAGGCGGCTGTTGACGGCCGGGTGGAACTGGTCCTTGACCACTTCCACGAGCGGCGTCGCGCAGCCGGCGTAGCCCAAGTTGGTCATGAAGATCTGGCGCAGCGACGAGCGGTCGGCCACGTCCTCGCCGTAGTGCTTGATCACGCGCTCGCCCATGGGCAACACGTCCGAGAGGTCAAGCGCCGGGAACCGCTGCATGAGTGCGTACTTGATCTGCTGCAGCTCGTTGTCCAGCATCGAGAGCTGCTCGGCCGAGAACTCGTCGAAGTCGGCGTCTGCACACAGTCAGAAGCATAATACAAACCATGAGTATGACACAAGCTATTGGGCGGCAACGTATGAACGTACAGAGCGTGAGGCCGTTGCGCTTGGCGAGTTCGGCCATGGAGTAGGTCTTCTTGCCGTCCCAGTCGCGGAAGATGGCGTAGTAGCGCGCCGGGTGGATGATCTGGTTAGACGGCGTGAGCGTGAGGTTGAGGAAGTTGGCGACCGTCTCGCACGGGATGTCGAACAGCGACTCCATGAGCTTGGCCGCGTCGTTCTTCTTCTCCACTGGGTAGCACGCGACGTACAGACACTTCTTAGGGCCGATGATCTTGGCCTTGTGGCTGTGTGGCCAAGCACAGGGTGCGACCATCAGCACTATGACATCCAAATCCAGTTGGAGACCTCGGATTGTACTCACCCGTACTCGTACGCCTTGCAGATCCATGGGATGTTCTGCAGACCGAAGAGCTATTGTGTTCGCACACGCGTTAGTGTTCAACTTCCATCATCCATATCAGTCTACAGATCCACACGTGTGTACCAGATCCAGCTCGGCCAGCTTCTGTTCGCCCAGCGCCTTCTTAGCCGCCCAGTCGAAACCGCCCTGTGCGAACAGCGCGCCGAGCGCAACGCCCTTCTTCAGGTACGGCGCCACTGAGCTCAGGATCTCTGGGTGGGCGTTGGCTGGCGCGGCCACGATGACCACGTCCGACTGCGGGATCACGTGCTTGGCGTGCTTGGTGACGACGGCCAGGCGGCCTGTGATCGTGCCCTTGTGCTCCCAGCTGCTGCCCTTGGTGGAGATCTCAATAGCGTCGCCCCAGCGCTCGGGCTGACGGGTCAGCACCTGCACGCGCACGCCCTTGGACGCCAGGTAGCCGGCGGCCACGTGCGCGCCGTTGCCGCCGCCGCAGATCGTGACGGTGCCCAGCGGGAGGCCGCCCGTGAGCTGCTGCTTCTGGAGCTGCGCGCGCGCCGTCGCGACCGAGAGCGTCATGATGCACTGGTGTTTAGCAGAGGAGGGAGATGCGCCTTGTCACAGAGACCGAGACCGAATGGGAGCGTGGTGCCGCGAAACGGAGCTGCTGACTGGAGGGATCCATCGGCCGGTGGCTGCTTCGTCCGCACGATCCTGTCGGCGACGAGCCGTGGTGACGTCAAGAAAAAACCTTACCATAACCTCACAAGAGATTAGAAACCCATTTCTAATAGTGTTCATCTAAAGTAGTACTCAATAAGTGCTGAGATGGCTATAACGTTTGATAAATTCACATATATAGACAAGAACCCATGAGATGGCTACACTACTGCGAGTGAGGAGATCCACGGTGGTCAACAGATCGGTGGCCTTGAAGCCCTACAAGCTTGATGCAATGACAGAGTGGCAGTGTGGAAGGCGAACATGACCACGAGTGTGTTTTCAGAAGATTGGATTTGTATTGGATCCTGGTCTAGTTCAGCAGCACCTTGGCCTGCTGGTGGGTCTCGGCCGTCACGCGGATGGCGAACAGCTCGTTGAGCTCCTCAGCCGCGAACGCGTACGAGATGGCGCGGTCGATCTGCTCGATCGCGCGCGAGTACTCCTGCATGGCCATGTACACCTGCGCCAAGTGGCAGTAGGCGAACTTGGAGCGAGGACACATCTTCACGGCCTTCTCGAACAGGTCGAGGGCCTGGTGGCCGTACTCCGAGCCCTTCTGCACGAGCAGGTTGCCCTTGTTGATGTAGGCCATCGGGTACGTGGCGTCGAGCGCGATCGCCTTGTCGAACATCTCTTCGATCGTGCTGAACTCGACACCGCTGCTGCCAGGCACCTGCGCCGTCTGCATGTAAGTCTCGCCCAGGTAGTTGTAGATCTCTGGGACGTCTGGGGTGATTCGAGACGCCGACTTCAGGTACTCGATCGCCTTCTCGAAGTTGCCGCCACGAGCGTGGGTCACACCGAGCTGGATGTACGCCATGGAAAAGTCCGGCGCCAGTTCGATACAGCGCTCCAGGTCCTTGAACGCCTTCGCCATCGACTCGTCGATGCTCGAACCGTCCTGGTCGATCGAGTGGAGCTGGCCGCGGTGGAAGAACGCCGTCGCGCAGTCAGCCTTCTCGGCGAGAGCTTTGTCGAACCATCGCAGCGCCTGTTTGAGCTCCTTACGGTCAAAGCAAAGGCCTCCCATGCGGATCTGAATGAAAAAGTCAGAGAAAAAACCAACGAGTCAGTCGTAAGTCGAGACTCACTTGCAAGATCATATGAGAAAGCACCTTGGCAAACAGCGAGTGTGGCTTGGTCTTGAGGGCGGCCTCGAAGCACGTCTGCGCCAATTCAAACTCGCCACGCAGGTGGTAATACGTGCCGCCTTCCACGTTCGCCGTGTAGTACGCCGTGTCGCCTGGCTGGAGGAGCGCGAGCGCCACCTCAAAGTCAGCAGCCGCCTCGTCGTACTGCTTCGCAGCCTTGTTGGCAAGCGCACGCTTCGTCAGCAGCTCCGCACGCTCAGCGCACACAGCGTCGTCGTCGCCAAGCGCGCTGAGCTCCTCGGTGTACTCGTCCACAGACTTCTCCGCCGTGATGTCGCTTTCGTCGTCGTTCTTGTGGAACGACGAGTAGTACGACGTGATGAAAAACTGGTCAGGCAGGTAGCGGTGGGGGTTCAAGTTCTTGTTCTGAGCCGCCTCGAGCTCCTTGGTCGTGATCTCGGTGTGGATGCGGCTGATCTCAAGCGCCATCGACTCGTCCACCTGCTCACGCTTCTCCTCCGAGATAACGAGCAGACACACGTAGTCCACGAGCGCACCAGCGAGGTCGCCAAGAGCGGCCTTGGCCTTGGCACGGCGCAGGTACGCCTTCGGGTGGCGGTTGTCCAGCGTCAAGGCGTTCGAGCAGTCGTTCACGACCTGCTGGTGGTCGCCAATGCGTTCGTACGCGGCCGCGCGGTTCGAGAACATCACCTTCAGGTTGCGCTTGTCGACTGGCACCGTGCGCTCGCTCTCGGTGATGGCCACGCTGTACAACTCAATGGCTTCCGCGTACGCGCCCGCCTTGTACTTCTTGGTCGCCTGGGTCGCCGCCTCCTGGCCAGCAGCAGCGGCAGCAGCGGCAGCAGCGGCGGCCGCGGCTGCTGCTGCTGCTGCCGCCGCATCGCTTTCACTTGTGTCTTCCTTCTTCTGTCCAGTGGCAACAGGCTCCGCCTCGGCCTGGGCCTTCTTCGGCGAGCCGTGCGGCTTCTCGGCGGCCTTTGGGCCAGCCGCGTCGTCAAGCGAGAGCTGCGCCGTGCGCTGCTTCTCTGCGTCGAGCTCCTGCTGGCGCTTGCGGATCACGCCGAACATGACGAAGGCGCCGATGACCGTGACCGAGGCCAGCACGGCCAGCTGCATGAGGACACGCTGCTCCTGCATGGTGCTACGATGTGTGCGCGGAGGTTAGATCGCCGCGAGTGTGTCGCCGGCCTCACGTTTCCATGCACGTGAGTCTGTCTGACCAGCATCGCCGGCAGATCCAACGACGAAGAGCCCCTCGAATATAACAACTGTGCAGTCTGCAGTTGCAATATCAGGGTGATTCGTAAAAACCTCGTTTCTGAATGTATTTACCAAGAGCTATTTACACCGTTGGCTGGCGGTGTTGATTGGTTGGCTGGCTGGTGGCGCGACGTCGAAGTTTCTGCCCGCAGCGCCTGTTCGCTAATGGAACTCGACGGCCATTGCAATTCCTGAGCAGTGATCCGTTGGTCGTGAGCTTCAACCGCAACCTTATACAACCCCCCAAGAACAACTCGAACAAGATGGCTGACGCTGCTGTGAACCCGAAGGCCTACCCGCTCGCGGACGCCAAGCTCACCGTGAGCATCCTGGACCTCGTCCAGCAGGCCACCAACTACAAGCAGATCAAGAAGGGCGCCAACGAGGCCACCAAGACCCTGAACCGCGGTATCTCCGAGTTCATCGTCATGGCCGCCGACACCGAGCCGCTTGAGATCCTGCTCCACTTGCCTCTCCTCTGTGAGGACAAGAATGTACCATACGTGTTCGTTCCGTCCAAGGTCGCGCTTGGCCGTGCCTGCGGCGTCTCGCGCCCAGTCATCGCCGCCTCGATCACGTCCAACGACGCCTCGCAGCTCGGTCCGCAGATCCAGACCATGCGCGAGCAGATCGAACAGCTCCTAATTTAAGTAGTTTTGAGACGCTGTAACCTCCCCCGCCCAGAGCACCATAAAGAGAACAACTCTTTGAGCCTCCACTGAGAGGTCGTTTGTTCCAATTGTTGGGGTATTTGTGTGGTGTATTGTACCCATTCCATTCATCCGAATCATGTTGTTTCTATTGGTTCTGATGTCAAGCTGACTAGGACGCGTCCATGAGCACGTACTCGCGCGTTGACTCGCCAAACTTGAGCATGTCCTTGACCTTGAGCTCGATGTATCGCGCGCTCTCGATGCGTTTGCCGTTGAGGAAAGTGCCGTTCGTGCTGTTGAGGTCCATGATGTACGGCCGCACCTCCTGCTCGTAGTCGAGACCGTCCTTGGTCGGCTTCTGGAACAGTCGGTACTGCAGCACGGCGTGTTGCTTGGAGCATGACTCGTGCTCCGTGAGGATATCGGCGATCGCCTTCTCGCGGCCGATGAGGTAGCCGCTCTTGCGGTGGACATGGAGCGTCGCTGATTTCACACCGTAAACAAAACAACCATCAGCATCAAGTGAATATGCTGCAATCGAGGAGAGCCATCAAACAGCAGACGTACTCGCGAGCTCGTCGCTCTTGAAGACGTAGAGGCGAAAGCGACGCTGCGGCACTCGCGCCTCAGGGGGCTCCGACCACTTCATGACCACGCCGTTCTGCACGTTGCCAGTCGTCGTGTCCTTCGCGAGCGCGCCACTGAGTCCAAAGTTGGGCTTCTCTACGGGCACTTCTGGCTCATCGCTCTCGTCGTTGTCTTCTTTCTTGCCCCATCTACGACAAAAAAACAATCCACAAAAGATCAGTCCCACGAATCCAACACCAACCAACTCTGCATCACTCACTCCATCGCCTTCTCCGATTCTTTCGGCTTCTTGGGACCACGACCTCTTGGCGGAGGAGACGACGAGAGTCCTCTCGCGGTCTGTGCGGCTGGTCGGGCGCGTGGTGGCGAAGCGCTGCGGTCGCGATGGCGTTCATAAGCCGCTGGCACCCGAGAGCTCCGCTCAGGAGAACGCACGCGTCGACTGCGGTCGCCAGATCGGGATCTGGATCGAGGGCGAGATCGCGATCGACTGCGTCCTCTCATGCTTCGCGACGATTCCCGACGCGGCGGGGAGCGCCGCCGTGGAGACGGAGAGCGAGATCGTGAGCGCGCCATGCTCACCAATTGTGTCTTGGCGTCGAGTTCGGATAATGGAGCATGATAGGAGCGTTTCAACCAATCAAAAATCAACAATGATATTTATGACCAATCAAATATGTTTTCCTGCCGCTCACCAACAGCTCCCCAACCCAACCCATTTGATGATCTCACATCGCAAAATGGACTCGTCCGAGGACTCCGCCGTTGCCGCTGCCGCCACTAGCGGCACCCAGCCGATAGAATTGACAGCCTCAGCAGTGTATCCTCCACCACTTCAGCCTCTGCCTCCCGCTGGCTCATCGTCTCTGCTTGACGCAAACCACGAAGGGCGCGTTGCGGATGCGAGCGCGACGCCGAGTGTGCTGACGGAGCTGTTCAGCGACCACAAGGCCGCGCGTGCGTGCCAGTTGCTGCAAGAGCTAACTACGAACGAAGCGACCACACAAGTGCGCGTGGCGTTCCAAGCCGTCGAGTGGGCGCCCAACGCATTCCTCCTCGCGCTCACGCAGTGGCCGACGGTACGCTAACGTCTATTTGGCTTCATGGGTTCATTTGCGTCTTCTGCAGTGGAATAACTGACCGTTGGCTTTGGCTTACTATCGTAGAATGCACCACGCAACAAGTTCTACACGCTCATTTACGCTGGTGTCGAGTGCATGACGCAACGTGAGCAGCTCCGCGGCATCCCACTGTCGCCCGTGACCAGCGACCTCGCGGGCTCCCTGCTGGTGAAGGCCTTTGCGGACTGCCGCGCGCCGCTCGTCACGGCATTTGCCACTGCGTTCCACGTCAGCACCTTGTACATCCAACGGCATTGCACGCGTCTTCTCGACACGCAGATCAAGCACGTGGTGACAGTCGTCGACACGCTGAACGCGCACTCGCTGTTCCCACTCGACGTGGTCGTGGAGGCCGCGATCGCGCAGAACGATCTGGACGCCGCGGACGCGTTCGTGAAGCAGAGCGTCGACTCCCAACGCTACTACGTGCAGACGCTGATCGATCGCCGCTTCCATGACAAGATGATCCGCAAGCGCATGGCCAAGTTCCGCCTTGACGAGCGCACGTTCCCAGAGTTCTACGAGAGGCGTATGAGGGCGTCGCTGCGGTTCCTGATATACAACCAGCAGTACGAAGACGTCCTCGAGACGGTGCTGCACGACCAGAAGCTGGGTTCGTACGCGTGCGACTTCATCCTCAGCCAGCGCGGCGACAACGACGCGCTCGCTCAGCTCTTCGTGCACAGGTCCGGTCTCGCGAACCACTACCCGCTTGTGAACACGACCGATCTCACGATGGTGGCGTTCCCGAACAAAGACGAGTTGGAGCCGATGGCGAGCTGCTTGTCGATCACAGAGCTCGCTGGTGAGGACTGCTGTGTGTTTGTCGACACGCCAGAGGCCTTGGATCTGTGCGTTGCGCATTTGCGGGAGGCTGCCGTCGTAGGTTTCGACTGCGAGTGGAAGACGACAACGCAGGGTGGCCAGAAGACAGAGGCGTGCGCTGTGATGCAGTTGGCATCGGCTACGCGCGCTTTTGTCGTGGACACGATCGCACTCAAGGGCCAGTGCATGGCGCTGAGTGACGTGTTCCTGTCCGACGCAGTGATGAAACTGGGCTTTGACACGAAGCAGGACGTGTCCGTCGTAGCCAAGGTGCTGTACCCAGATGGCGACTCGCGCAACCAGGAGCTGGTAAAGAACCTCGTGGATGTGCAGGCGCTAGCGAAGCGTCTGCGGAATCTGAAGCGACCGCGACTGGAGAAGAAGAACAGTGGCGAAGTGGAAGACGGCGAGATTCCGGAAGACGGAGAGGTCATGGACGACACGCAGGAGTCAGTCAGCACAGCCGTGGAGGTCGTGGCGGATGGAGTCAAAGCTGAAGCTGCTTCCATCTCAGCACCAGATGAAGGACAAGCGCAACCTGCGGCGTTGAGCAAGAAAGAGCTAAAGAAGCTGAAGAAGAAAAACAAGCGAGCAAAGGCTGGAAACGGCGACGACGAAAATGACAACGGATCGAATCTGTCACTCGCTGCCGTCGCCGAGACCTACCTAGCCAAGCCGCTAGACAAGCGGTCGCGGATGTCGGACTGGGAGCGACGGCCGCTGACGAAGGCGCAGCTCACGTACGCGGCGCTGGATGCGCTGGTGCTGGTCGCCATCCTCGACAAGATGAAGCAGCAGTTCGCTGGAGACGTCTTCGATCAAGCTCTCGCACAGATTTTACGCGCACGTAGCAACAGTCAGAAGAAACAAGTCGATTCGGATTCGAAGTTGTAAGCCAAGAAATACAATGCAGGTTCAAATCTCTATGTGGAAGAGCCGTGCTCATCATGCGCTCATGTAACTGGAGAGTGCATCCACAAACCCGACTTCCTTGCTCTCGTCTGCGTCGGAACAGAAGAGGTGTTGCTGCATGGCCGCTGGCAACGACGTCAC
The DNA here is from genome assembly GCA_023336355.1 of Pythium dissotocum. NCBI lineage: Eukaryota > Oomycota > Peronosporomycetes > Pythiales > Pythiaceae > Pythium > Pythium dissotocum. The sequence goes on along the minus strand of JAADWY010000095.1, from coordinate 43,213 downwards.
GCGTAGGAAGAATTCGTTGAGTTTCTTCTGCAGTTCTTCCTTTTCCTGTCAAACCAGTGAGAATAGTGTCAGTGATTCTGTCGATTCTATCACCACTAGGAATGTTCACAGCACGTACTTCGCTAGTCTTCCGCAGCTGAACAGTGAGCTCGCGCAGCTCGTTCTCGATCCGCGACGCCTTCTCGTCCACGTCGACCTGCAACTCGGCGATCCGCTCGTGCAGCTGCCGCTCTTTCTGTTCGCTGGCCTCAATTGTAGATGCCAGTGTGTCCACCAGCTCCGTTCGGCTAGCCATCTCCTGCCGAACAGCGCGTTCCAGATCATGAACGTTCGTCTCCAGCGCGGTGTTGGCCTCAGTTGCATTCTGCGCCGCGTGCTCTAGAACGATCTGTTTGTTTTCGAGCGCTGACTTGGCGGTACGCAACTCGACGACTTCCTCTCGAAGGCGCTTGGTTTCACTTTCGTCGATTTTGGAGCGGGAGTTTTTGGCTTGGTGGAGTTTTTGCATCATCTCCATCTCTCGTGCCATGCACACTCGAAGCTGAGTTTCCTCCTGCTTGAAATGGCCCACGAGCGCGTCTTTCTTGGCTTCGAAGTCATGTTCAAGCTGCTGGCGGAGCTCTCGCAAGTGCGCCTCTGTCATTTTCTGGCTCACGATCGTCTCCAGCCGTCGGTAAATATCCAGTGCTTCTCTCTGGTGGAAATCGCACAGCACCGTCATCTTCTCGGGTCCTTTCGCGCGCTCGTTGTACGCAGCATCGAATTGCTGGATGGCCTCGAGCGCGGCACGGAACGACTGGAAGCTTCTTGTATCGTGTGGCACTTCATCTGTGCGAGCCGCCGTCTCCATGAGCGGCGAAGATATCTCGTGCCACAACTGCGTTCGCACGCGTTCGCAGAACCGACGCGAGTTGTCGCGCAACGCGTCCAGCTCTTCAGCACACTTCGCTTTCAAATCCGCCTTGAGCTTATCGCGGATCGTGCGTCGACTCGCTGCTTTCAGACTCCCGACGCCACTGTGGAACACGTCCATCGCGAGCCGCCACAGCTCGTCATGCAGTTTCTCGAACGCGTCGAGCTCGATGGGCGGCGACTCGCGATCCAGAGAGGACTGAATACAGTCTGTGTAGGTCGCCAATGCGTCCTCGGCTACGGCAGCACACTTGCCTTCCACGTACTCGTCCCACGCATTGCTGAGATCCGGCTCGTGGCCGTCAGCGGCGTCGCGAGCTAGCGTCTGCAGCAGCGGCAGTAGCACGTCCGCACGCAGCTCCGAGCCGAAAGCTCTTTTCACCGGCGCGTTGCTGGCGAAGAATCTAGCGGCGTCTGCAGTGGCGATCGCGTCGACGGGGCGGAGTCCCTTTGTCTTGAGTCGTGTCATGTCGGCCAAGGAAGATGACGGCGACGTGTCTGTAGCTGTCGCCTGGAGGCGCTGCAGCAACCCATCGCGTGAAAAGTCGACTGTGATCATCGTCGGCAGCATGTCGTAGATCTCGATGGGCGACAGCTCGCGCTCCAGCAGATGCAGCGACTCCTGGAACGGCGGGAACGCCGGTAGCGCGTTGGCGACCGCGGTTTCCGTGTCTCCTGCGGACAGAACGAGCGACGACAGCGCACAGAGGGCGCCAATCACAGGCGACGACGCGTCGCCGACGTCCAAGACGAGCAAGCGGTAGTCCTCCTCCATGTACGACACACACGCCAGCAGGTTCACGCCGGCGCCGGGCCCGATCTCCTTAGGCGCGACTGTGCTGGTGTGGCCCAGCAGCTCAGAGACGAGCCGCCTGCGCGCCGGCGCCGTCGCCCGCGAGCCCAGAAGCGTCGCGATGGCCACGCGTTCATCGGCGAACTCCTCACGCAGCAGCGTCAGACCTACTGGCGTTATGCGGCCGTCGCCGTCCAGAAGATCCACGTCACGCCATGTCACTTCCATGATGGTGTTCCGTTGTGACGCAAAATTGGCCGATAGAAAGCAAATAGAAACGCAGATAGATTGCATTTCTAAATACGACCTAGGAGTCCTCCGACGCTGTGTGGACGCGGTTCGCTATGGAGACGCCGAGTTGCTGCGCGTTGCTGCTGTCTAGACGGGCGAGAAGCTGCGCAGCGTTCAGCGTGAGGTCCATGGGCTCCCACTGCGCAAGGGCAGGTGTAGGTTCAGCCGCAGGACGCTGCAGGATGAAGTGAGAGCGTTAGCAATAGAAAGGCAACGGATGTTGCGTAGCGTCCTCACCTTCATGGAAAAGCTACGCAGTAGCGTTGTCACTCCACCAGTGTTGAACACTGGATCCGACACCTTGGCGATACTGTCCATGCGCGCCTCCAGCTCCTTTGTCGTCGTCTGGACCTTGGACACAAAGCCCTGTACACAAACACATACAGACAGACGTTCAGGACGGAACCAACACAAAGCGCGCAGTATCCTGCAGCACACCTCCATGAGATTGATTTTGATGAAGATGTCCTCCAGCTCTCGACAGTTCTCCATCAGGGCCTCCATCAGCAGCTCATGGGACTCGGCGGCGTCCTGCCGCAGCACATCCGCCACGGCCATGGCTTCGTCGATCTTGAACAGAGCCAGACCCAGCCGCTCGTCTACCGGCGGTGTGACCTCCACGGCTTCATCTACGACGTCTTCGTAATCCACGCACAGCTCCCGGAACGCGCGCTGGAGCTGCTGGGCGTCGGCGCCGTCGGCCGTCGCCGTCTCTGGTGCCATCATGGTTATCGTTCGTGAGCTTTTCTGTCAAACCGCACTTCCACATCAAAGCGTAAAAACGAAGGGGAATCCGTAAATACGTCGGTCACTTCAGCTGCCGAAAATGCCACCCTTTCGTAAAAACCCTTGAGCAGACTGGACCCAGCCATTTGGATTGGATCGAAGGGAAGCGAGCAACGCGAAACGGAGCTGTTCCGACTGGAGGCGTGACAGTCCACATCACATCATCGCGATCTGCGCCTCGACCGCCGACCACCCAACCCAGCCACCATGAGCACTGCCACGGACATCGACCCGGCGAAGAAGAAGCAGTGGGAGGCCAGCTCCGACTTCGCCAACTACTTCTGCACCTATGCGTACATCTACCACCAGAAGCAGATGCTCATGGACGACCTGCGCATGCAGAGCTACCGTGACGCCATCTTCGAGAACCCCAACCATTTCAAGGACAAGGTCGTGCTGGACGTGGGCACTGGTAGCGGCATCCTCGCGATTTGGGCCGCCCAGGCTGGCGCGCGTAAGGTGTACGCCGTTGAGGCCACGGACATTGCTGTCCAGGCGCGCAAGGTGATCAAGGCCAACCACCAGGACCACATCATCACGGTGATCCAGTCCAAGATCGAGGACGTGGAGCTTCCAGAGAAGGTGGACGTGATCATCTCCGAGTGGATGGGCTACTTCCTGCTGCGCGAGTCCATGTTCGACTCGGTGCTCATCGCGCGTGAGCGATGGCTGAAGCCGGAGGGTGCCATGTTCCCGTCGCACGCGTCCATGTTCATCGCACCGATGAACAACGAAGACGACAGCAACAAGCGCTTCAACGAGTTCTCCAACGCGATGGACAACTGGCGCAGCTTCGTCGACAACACCAAGTCGACGTGGGGCGTGGACATGAGCGTGCTGGGCAACGCGTTCCGCAAGGAGCAGGAGCAGTTCTCGCTCCACACGTCGGCGTGGGCGGAGCTCTCGCCATCGGACCTGATCGGCGACGAAGTCGAGATCGCGGCCTGGGACCTGAAGACGTGCACGCTGGAAGACATGCTCGAGGTGAAGAAGTCGTTCACGCTCGAGATCACGAACGTCGGACGCTTCGGCGGCATCGCCGGCTGGTTCGACGTTGACTTCAAGGGCTGCGCCGAGCTGCCGGCCGAGAAGGATGTGACGCTCACGACGTCGCCATTCGTGCAGCCAACCCACTGGGGCCAGCAGGTCTTCCCGCTGTACCCGCTCACGCAGGTGTGCGAGGGCGACAAGATCGAGGGCTCGATCGCTGTCGTACGTCGCACGGACAACCAGCGCCTGCTCAACGTCAAGTACCAGTTGCAGGTGCACCACGCGGACGATGAGAGCGAGGCGCCGTTCACGAACGTCTACCAGATCGAGTAATTAAATAAGTTGTTTCGGCTGCGCTTCCAAGGAAGAGAAGTTTATTTCAATAGATATGGCGATAGATAACCAATATATCAGTACATCCAAGAAACTGCCCGCTCACCAGATCACATCTATCAGATACCACACCGAAGCGGGAAGCGCGACGCGTCACCCGAGAGCAGCAATGGCGACAGCGACGGCGCCGTCGTTCGACAAGGAGCTCCACGCGCTCTACTTCCTCAAGAACCTCCGGACGCTGCCCACGCCGTACGCATCGCAAGACAACCAGCGCGTCGTTCTGGTGCGTGCCAGCACCCAATTGGAGTGGAGATCGTGGCTGAGGATGGTGTGAGCAGGCTTTCTTCTGCATCCATGGCCTCGCCCTGCTTGGAGAGCTGCATCGTGTGAATAGAGAGCACGTCGTCGAGTGGGTGTACTCGCTGCAGGTGCATCCGGACTCGCGGGATCGTTGTATGTGTCATCTGTACGGCCCCACCATTGATGGAATCCATTTTGTGCTCACGGGTCACTATGTGAGCAGCGCTTAACGCGAGCGACTGCGGTTTCCGTGGTGGAACGGCGCATGGCAATCTCTTTGGTTGCTCGGCGGTGAGCTATATCTGCAGGAACAGCAGTGAGTGGTTGCATGCTGACTCGAGTATGTCTGTGCTACAGAACGACTACGTAAGTGAAGTGTATGACACGGCCAACATTGCGTCCACGTATGCGGCGCTGTGCATTCTGAAGACGCTCGGCGACGATCTCTCGCGGGTCGACAAGCCTGCTATCATTGGCGCTCTCAGACACTTGCAGGACAAGGTGACGGGCAGGTGCGTAATCGCTGCTGTCGTTCCCACCGACTGACAGCGCAGGCCTGACGCTCAATTCTATCTTGCAGCTTCCACGCGCTGCCCTCCGGATCGGAGCAAGACATGCGCTTCGTATTCTGCGCCTGTGCGATCTCGCACCTTCTGGACGACTGGTCGGGCGTCGACATGCCCGGCATGCTCCGCTTCATCAATTCCTGTGTTGTACGTCCTGACTGTGTAGATCGTGAGCTTTGTTTACGCGAGCTCATATGTGATGTGATGTCAGGCCTATGACGGCAGCATCGGTATCAATGTGGACACGGAAGGTCAAGGCGGCGCCGTGTATTGCGCCATCGCTTCGCTCATCCTCTCCGGCCGCCTCATGCAGTTGGAGGGCGGTGTCAACGGCCTGGTCCGCTGGCTCATGTTCCGCCAGCAGGGCGGTTTCCAGGGCAGGTGCAACAAGACGCCCGACTCATGCTACGCCTTCTGGAACGGTGCGACGCTAGAATTGTTGGGCAAACACCACCTCGTGGACGTGCCGTCGTGCCAAGCGTTTATCATGTCGTGTCAGTTCCCATTCGGTGGCCTGTGCAAGTATCCGGACGTGGTTCCCGACGTCATGCACTCGTACTACAGTTTGGCTTGGCTCAGTATCGCCGCCAACCAGAAGCGGAAAAGCCAGAGCGGGATGAGTGCTTCGGTTGACGAAGACGACCCGTTTGCGTGTCTCGTGCCTATGGAAACTAAGTTGCAAGTTCCCGTATTCCCGAAGCACCATAAGAAATGATAGCAAGAGAATAACTGCGTCTACAACTCAGCGTCTACTTCGTAGCATCAGTTTAGGTCAAGATCTCAAAACCGTCCTCCGTAATCAGCACCGTGTGCTCGGCCTGTGCGCAGCGCCCTCCGTCTACGTTTGCCACGGTCCAGCCATCGTCCCAGTGAAGAATCTGCATGAGAGAGATCGAACAGTGAGAACTAACGTCATCGCAGTATTCAACGAGCAACGTACCTCGGCGCTGCCCTCGCAAATGGCTGGCTCAACTGTGAAGGCCATGCCTGGCAGCATCATGCCAGGCTCGTTGTTCCGATGGTGGATGATAAACGGCAAGCAGTGGAACTCCTGGCCGATGCCGTGGCCGGAATACTCTTCGTTCACGCTGAAGCCCTCCGCCTCGCACAGCTCGTGGACGGAGTTGCCGATCGATGAGAAGCGGCTCTTTGGCCGGCAGCAGTTCTCGATCGCTCCCATGAGCGCCTGGTTCGTGACTTTGACCAGTTTCTTGCCGACGTCATCGACGTTGCCCACCAGAAATGTCTGTGAAGTATCCCCGTGGAAACCGTCCAGGTACACGGAGATGTCGATGTTCACAATGTCGCCGTCCTCCAGTTCGCGGCTGTAGAAACACAATCGCACCTCAGCTTCGTGAGCTTTTACTTTGAAATCGGCCAATGAATTCGCGATACGTACCTGTCTGGGATGCCGTGCACGACGATCTCGTTCACGGACGAGCACAGCGACTTGGGGAAACCGCCGTAATTAAGTGGGGACGGGTACGCCCCGCAGCGAATGATCTCGTCGTGGACCAGGCGATCGATCTCGTCGGTCTTCTGTCCAACTTTCACATGCTGCTGAGCGAACGCCAGGATCTCTTTCGCCAGTTGGCATGCGCGACGCAGACGCTCCTGCTTCGCCTTGTCCAGAATGGGAATGAAAGGTTTGAGGTTGGACATTTGCCCTTTGGCAGCGTACGGCGGCTTCACGATGTGGTCTGGGACTGCACGCCTGGGTGACACATCACCAGCTACAATGGGCTTACGCGAGCCAAGCGCAGAGCCCTGTGCGCGCGTGAAGAAGCGGCGCGTCGTCGCCGACAGTGGCGCCATGCGCACCATGTTGAGCTGTTGCTTTGGACTCCTGAATTGTGGTGGTGATGCACGCGAGTTACGAACACCGGTTTAGGAACTGGCATGCTATGAACAAATTAACTTATATTATGGTGTTTCCGGGATGCGTCATCCCCATCGAATGGGATGACGCAGCGAGTGTCGAATGGCGATGGGCCGGATACAATCCACACGGAGCGACGCATGCCTCTTCCCTGGCATGGCGAGATCGCCTACAAGCGCGGCCTCGGCTTCTGCTTCAGCGCATTCACGCCTGCGCGGCCCACAGTCTTGCCGTGGCGCGCCAGCCATCGAGCCAGGATCGGCGTGACGCCAATCGTCACAGCTCCGCGAGCGGGGCCAGTCGCCAATGTCGACACGTACGCGAGCGCGAGGCTGCCGGCCTGCGGGTCGAGATTGGTCAGGTCCACGAAGGGGATCTTGTCCAAGTACTGTTCGATATTGATGCCGTGGCGGATGGCCGCGTATGAGCCAGACAGCGTCGTCGCAAAGAGCGACGCGTGGAAGATGAGCGCCGTGCGGCCGTACTTGCTGAGCACCTCTTTGACCTTGGTCTGCATCGTCATGGTTGTTTACTTGAGTGGGGCTTGGATCCGCTTATTGGTGCGCTCGTGAAGCAGAGTCAGTCTGATTGTGATGTGGATTGGAGCGCGGCGCTTGAAGAATGCACACGAATGCGAAGCCGAGTCGAGTCGTGCGTGCGCCGCGCTCTGGGATTTTCTGCTTCGCGCTGTGGTTGGGCAGGCGCCAGTCGACCTTATCACACAAACTGCTGTCGTTGGGTGAAAATGGGCCGCCTGTCCAACTGGAGATGACACTCAAACGGGGGAAATGACTTTTCGATCCAAAAGATAGACCTTGTTTCGGAACAACACAGCGGATTTGTACCTGAAACTATAACATCGATTGTTGAAGATGGAAGGAAACCGAACACTTTCCTGCCAAGCAGGCTGCTGGATCCAGATCACGACGCGAGCCCAGGCATCCCCTACGCGTACTGAATGCAGATCATCGATGTTGAGTGCCAGGTTGCTGCGTATGCGCGCGACGTGCTTGCGTGGAGGGACTGGCGGTGTTGCTGCTCAACTTGCTTTGGCTGGTGGCCGTGCGGGCCGTCGCTGGCAGCAGCGCGAGGGGGCGGCTCGCGCGACTACGGCGCTCCTGCGTCTCTCGCTCCTCCAATTCTCGCTGTACCCGCTGGAGCTCCTGTTCAATTTCCGCCTTGCGCGACTCCAAGTCTCGTAGCGACACCACTGTAAAATGGAAGAGTTCAAGCGCCTCAGTCACGAGTGCGTGCCAAGCCACTCGTTTATGAAAGCACAAGGCGGACTTACCTGACGTCGCAACAGACCCGCTCACTGTTCGCTGTGCGCTGGCGATGCTACCTGTGCGAGAGATGGAGCTGTTGGACTGGGAAGTCGCCGCAGATCTCACTAAACTAGCGGTTGAGCGGCTTGAGTACACTGACGAGGTCTGCTTGCACACGCATCGAACAGAGTCAGACGCGGTTATGCGCTAGGAGTTTTGTCATTGCTGCGATGACGACGGTTCCTCACCTCGTCCAAGTCGCTGTGAGCTTTGCTCTCAGTGTGGGCAGCCTCTACAGTCACAGGTTGTCGTCAGTGGTAAATACCGCCACGAGGCAATCATGCAGCCGCACGTCTCGCCTACTTCTGGTTGACACCGTGGATCTCACGCTCGCATTTTCATCTCCGTCGGCTTTTGCGGGTCTGCTCACATTCATTGGGAACGCACAGACATGCATCGATGTGTCAGGTGAGGAGGAGTTTGGGCCGTGGCCACGAGCGGGTTCAATACACGATGGCCGATCCGAACCAACTCACTGCGTGGCGTGGCTTCTCACAGACGATGGCATTCGTGGAGGATCAGGTCTCAGTGGCAGTAGCACAGTCGCGAGCTATCTGTCGTCGCAAGAATAACCCCACACGAGTGAGTGGGTTGAAGGGTCTCCCTGTCCGAGTGACGCGGCCGGTCGCGACTCTTCAGCAACCAAAGTTCCACCCATTCACATTCTAAGGCATTGAAGCCAGCCACAGTGAGTGAGTCGCCTGTAGCAGGCACAAGTTCAAGCGATGGATCTCCATCGCTCGCGCATGAAGCCAAGCGAGCTGCGCAATGCGTTCGCGACAGCCAAGGCGCGTGCGGCGCGGCAGCCGGCACCGCCGCGGCTGCTCGACTTTGTCAACGCAGACGACCACACAGCGCGAGTCTCCAGCACTGTGCCGCTTCATAAGCCACTCTTCGAGCCGACGCCAGCAGAGGTCTGGATCGACGAGTACACCCCGTTTCAGACGCTCACGACCAAGCTCAGCTTCCGCAACTGCGACAGTGTGGCGCGTCGCTTCAAGATCGAGCCGCCGGCGTCGCCGCTGTTCAAGGTCGTGGCGTACTCGACCGCCAAGGCTAAAGACCGAATCGATGGCAAGATCGCTGCTGGCATGGACGTCGCCTTTCTGCTCGAGTTCAACCCGCAGGAGATCGCGGACGTCGCGTTTGATCTCGTGTGCTGCACGGAGCGTGAGCGGTTTGTCCTGCCTGTGCGAGTACGCGGTCGTGTCGCAGCGCTCGACATTCCTGATGAGATCGACTTTGGCGTGTGTCCTGTGAGGATGCAGACCAGCACGGTGCTCACAGTCCACAATGTCGGCTCCCGAAGCGTCAAGTACGCGCTCCGAACCAGCGAACACTTTTCCATTAGTCCTGAGCACGCTGTTCTAGCGCAAGGTGCCGCAGTTCAGCTGGAGTTGCGCATCACACCGCCACGCCTGTCGACGCGCGAAGGCGAGCTGCTGATACTGGATGACGCTGGCCACACTGCCGTGGTGACGCTGCAGGCGACGGTGAAAAACCTCGACGTGTACGTGAGCGTGCCCCTGGTCGAACCGAGTGCGACATACATCTCGCTGTCGTCGCGGAAGACCATCAAGATCTGCAACGACAGCGAGTATCCGTTGGATTTCGTGTGGAAGGCTTTCCCGGACGTGTTCCATGAACAACAAGAACGCGACAGACTGTTGGAGGAACTGGATGCGATGGAAGCGCTGGAACTGGAGCAACTGGCACTAGAGCAGGAGGGAGAGAGCACAGACGACCGAGCCAGCTCCGTCGTCTCACCCTTCGACGGGAGAAAGGCTATTGAGATCAAGTACAAGCACCTGCGCAAGGCCGCTGTCGAGGACGCGATGCAGTTCGTGGACGACTGCTTTGCTCTCACGCCCATCACGGGACGCGTCTGGGCAAACTCAGAAGTTGACGTTGTCACGAGCTTCTCTCCGGTGATGGCGCGGCTGTATAATTGCAGCGCATTTTTAGAGATCGGAGGCCAAGAATCGAGATTGCCGCTGCAAATCCGTGGCCAGGGCATCGGCCCGAAGGCAAAAGTCGTCTACAATGAGCTGCTGGATTTCGGTGACGTGTACATTAGCGACGAGCGCACGCGCGACTTCACCATCCAGAACAAGGGCGAGATCCCGGCTGTGTACGAGTTGATTCCGCTAAATCCTCCTCTTCCCGAGGGTATGTCGCTTCGAGTGGTGCCCAGCGCTGGCACTCTCGCTGTGAACGAGATGTGTAAGGTGGAAGTATCCTTCAGCTCCCACTTACTCGGAGAAGTTTTCCAGCCCGTCCGATTTCGTCTTCAGGGATCGGAGGAGCAGCTCAGTGTGCGTGTCAAGGCCAACGTCGTGCCGCCGGTGTTCCATTTTGACGTGGATCAGGTCGACTTTGGTGCGGTCTCTTACTCGTTCCCACAGACCCGGACAATCAAGCTGATCAACACATCCAAGATTGCCATGGACTATTCCCTGGGAATCCCAGAAGAAGCGAACTACAAGAAGAAAGAATTCGAGCTCTCTCCAGTCAGCGGGCGGCTAGCGGCTTACGGCCAGGAGGAGATCTGCCTGAGCTTCCTTCCGATGAATGTGAAACTCTACGACTACCGCCTCGCGGTGCAAGTCGCCGGCATCACCTCCGATCTTGTGCGTCTTCCGATTCGAGCCCAGTCATTTGTGCCAGACATTTCAGTACAACGAGCGGAGCTCTCGTTTGGCGCGTGCTTTCTACGGTATCCGCACAAACAAACGCTCATTCTTGAGAACAAGTCACCGCATCTGCACGCTCGCTTTGACATCAGCGAACAGGACGACCACTCGCGCGCGATCGCCAGCTACAACCCGAACGAATGTTCGGGCGTACTTCGTCCGGATGAGAAGGTCGCGTTGGATATCTACTTGTCGTGTGAGAAACTGGGTCCGATTCGACTGCCCATGTCTATTGCAATTCCTGGTAGCACAGACTTGCCGCTGGCTGTTACGCTCACTGCCACGGGCACCGGACCTCGCGTGGAACTGGATCAAGCTGAAGTGAATTGGGGCAGCTGCACGTGTCTCGTCGACCATGAACGTGTGTTGACGATGACCAACACGTCACTGATTCCCGCACCGTACAAGACTTTCATTCGCAATGCACGGTCCAAGTTCCAGATCAACCAGAAAGAAGGTACTGTGGCGCCAGGCGAAGCCGTGCCGTTCAAGCTCACGGCGAACTTGGACGACACCATTCTCTTCAAGGATACTCTTCACATTTTGATCGCGGAAGGAGAGAATTTGGTCGTCCCGTTGGCGATCAAAGGCACTGGTACGACGATGTGGTCGCCCAGTGAGATGCGCGTGATTGATTTTGGTCACCAGATGACGAGTCATGAGTGTGAATGGAGCTGCACACTCGAAAACAAAGGCAAACGGTCTCAGGTTCTCACGTGGAGCAACCGCACGGTCATGCGCGCGAAGCTTCAGCTTGCGGAGGCAAACGCTGTTGCTAATAAAAAGGCCACAAACACCGCAGCACGGCCGGCGATGAAAGCAGGAGCTGGCAGTAAGAATGGGTCTGGAGACGCCGCGCCAGTTGACGACATCACGCCAGTGTTCTCCGTCTTTCCCGCGACGATCGAGCTGAAACCGCGGACAGCGTGCGTGTTTCTTTTCAAAGGAATCTCGATGAAAGCTGGAATGATCGCTGAAGAGCTCGTGTGTGAGACGCGCGTGGGCAAGGAGAAGAACAACAAAGTGGCGTTCGTCACCGAAATCCGCGGGGACTTCTTGAACCCGAGGCTCGAACCGTCTGTTTCGTCCGTCCAGTTTGTCTACGTACATACGCCTGGTGTGGAGACAATTCCACGTCAATCGCAGCAGCTTTCGCTCACAAACGTGTCCGCGTTGCCACTCTCGTTCACGCTGCGTACACAGCCGCCTTTCTCACTGGACTGCTGGGAGGCGGAGCTGCAGCCAGGTGAGAAGGTCGACTTCACCGTCGAATTCTATCCTGGATTCAAAGACGACCATCTCAGTCGTATCATTCAGGGCAAAGTTGCGATTTCCTACATTGGCCACCCGCAAAAGGACAACTTGGAGGTCGTGGGCGACATCAGCTTTCCGAATCTGCAGTTTGAAATGATGAAAATCGACTTCGGCTGCACGCTCAACGATACCCAACGGTCGATGCTGGTCACGGTCACGAACATTTCGAAAGTGGGCACGACGTATCGCTGGGTTTTCATCGAAGACGAGCAGGAAGCACGCGCATTAGCGACGCCGAAGAAGCCGTACATCCCGGTCAACCAGGTGTTTGATATCCTTCCTATTCGCGGATCGCTCAAGCCCGGAGACAGCGAGAAGGTCGAGTTTCTTTTCTACGGTCACGCCAACCGCAAGTTCAAGTCGATGGTGTCGTGTGAAGTAGAAGGTGGCCCGGAGTACGAACTCACGCTAACGGGCGAGGCGTCTTCGCTCGTGTACAAGCTCGACAAGCAGTGTCTGGACTTTGGCCAAGTGCTGTACAACAAGACCGAAGACCGCGAGTTCGCGATCTTAAATGTCGGCAAAGTGCCGTTTTCGTACAGCATTACGATGGAAAATATCACCCGAGGTCGTGTTGTGCTGGTGTCGCCCATGACCAACAAGATCGCACCGAATGACAAGCAGCGAGTGCTCGTCCAACTCAAGCCGGGCATTCCTGAGCCATTTGAAGAGACCATTTTGATTGAAGTCGCGCACTTTGAGCCAGTCGAGTTCAAGCTGTTTGGAAGCGGCACGTTCGCAGCCGTATCTATCAATCTGCCTCGAGAAAACCACCCAGCGAGTACAATCTTAGGCGAACATCCCAAGTGGCGGGAGCTCAAAAAGCAGGCCAAGTTACAGCTGAAGAGCACGATGCTGAGCGCGTCAGCGATCGCTGCCGACCAGGCCGCTGCTGGGATGATGGTAGGTTCTGACTCGAAATCTAGCATCTCCACGGGTCCAGGGGCACGCACCCTGGAGCGAGGCAGCTCTTTTGCGTCCGCTATTGCAGAAGGCAATGGCGCCAAAAGTGTGGTGGCTGGATCACCGTCCAAAGCAGCGACGAACAGCAGCTCGACTCTACGTACATCGACGACAGCAGCGTTCGCCGCGGCGATCGACGATCTGGATGTGGAAATTGAGGCGTCACGGATGTTCTTTGCGGGCTACTTGGTGGTTCAGGATCGGAAAAAGCAGCAGCAGCCTATCAAGGCGGAGCATGAACTGGACGGCGAGTTGCGTGACAACAACAACACACGTGAAGACGCGGGGACGGCGCATGTCGAGACCAAGCCGCATTCAAACAAGAGCAAGCCGTCTGCTGGTGCCACCACGTCGACGGAGAAAGCAGAGAAGCTCAAGTCGCCACAGGAACCATTTCCGTTCGTGCTGTCGCAGTTTGTTCTCGATTTTGGCAATGTTGTGATTGGAACCCACAAGGTGAAGAAGTTCAGCGTCATCAACATCGGCCACACTCCTGCGTCGTTCCAACTCGACAAGAACCTCGCTCAGTCGCGGGGATTCCAGATAGAGCCAGAGCGAGTTGTGCGTCTGCCTGAGAAGCAGCCAATTGAGTTCACGGTCACGTTCCAAGCACGCAAGAACGTGTCGCTAGGCGTCCATCAAGTCCAGCTGCCGATCGCCATGAAGAATGGGCCGCCGTGTCTTGTGACAATTCGCGCGGTCGTGACAGTGCCGGATATTGCGATCTCGATTGAGGCGCTGGACTTCGGCAAAATGGCAGTTGGTACGTGCCACACAGCGTACACGCAGCTGCAGAACGTATCCAGCGTGCAAGTAGAGTGGGCAATAAAGAAGCCCATGGGCTCACCGAGAGATCTGCCCAATTTCCGCATCACGCCGCAGAGTGGAGTGCTGGCACCTGGCAACAAAGTCAACGTCCAAGTCGAGTTCCTTCCGGACGAAGGCCGCCTGTACGCGCTGAAGCTGCCCATCAAAGTAGCGGCCAATGCAAAGACGCGCTCGATCACATTGCGTGGTGAAGGGTCGGAGTTGCGAGTGAGCTTTGCCCCGGCAGTGATTGATCTGGGCCCGATCCTGCCGTGTTCAGAGCCCACAGAGTGTGTTGTCGAGCTGCGGAACGATTCCGAGTACCCGGTCGAAGTGTTTTCGCTGGACTTTGACCAGACATACAAGAGCGACGAAGAGTTGCTGCGTGGTCTGAGCGTGTTTGGATCCGATGATATACTGCAACTGCCTCTCCGACTCCCAGGACAGACTCTGGGAGAATACTTAACACGGCACGGCATCCAGCTCCCTGTTTCAGCGGCAGACACATCGGAATCGCTGGAAGACGCCTCAGCTGCTGAAGAATTACTCGGTGAAAATCCCGATGGGTCTGAGCTGGCAGCAAGCGATAGTACTGGCTCTGTTGGGCTCGCAAGTCGTCGTCAGTCGGTGCAGAGCGTGAAGCCTTCCGTTCGAACAGCCATCGACTACATTGTGATGGGGCCACCACACTGCGGGAAGTCGACTCAAGCGAAACTGTTGGGCGAACGAGAGAGTCTGAATGTGTGGACGATCGACGACGCGATTCAGCGCGTGGCGATGGACATGGACAGTGAGTTGGGTCGCACGACGCGACTTGCTCTTGGGCTAGAAGATCCTCCTGCACTTGCTACCGGGGAATCGACTGCTCCTGAGACGGATTCAAATCAGATCTCAGGTGAGATTGAGACAGCTGATCAAGTAACGAAGCCATTGGGAGTCCCTACCATCGAGTCTCTTCTGGACCAGATCCTTCGATGGCGATTAGCTCAACCAGATCTTGAGAATGGCAGCGTCCTAGATGGCTGGGAGAACGCGTTCGTGTCTCTCGAATCAACACTAAGTGCGTGTTCGAGGGCCATGCCGACGTCTCGCATTATATGGTTGCAGCTCGACGAAGACTCATACGAAGCCATGACAGCTGCGATTATGAAGACACAGTTGACTGCAAGTGCGCCTCCACGCAAAAGCAGCAACCTCAGCTTGTCGCCATCACGATCTCGACTTACTGCATCAAGATCCTCGGGAATGCTAGAGTCTGATGAACGAGAAAAGACGGAGGAGCGACAACCAGAAGACGGAGGAGATGGTGTTGGCGTAGAACCACAGGCCCAGGATGAGGAGTTGGCATACCAAGACGGCTCCAACTCGACAGGTCAGGTGGATGGGGCTGTGGAAGGCACGGATACCCCGTTGTCTCCGGAGGAGGAGGCGATGGCTGCCATCCTAGCTAAGCTTCGTAGCCTCCTGCAAGCTCCGCCATCAACATCGCGGACGTTTGCTGAGTACTTAAAGGACTTAGGTCAGCTGCGACGGCGACTCGCTCTCTTCATCGCTCGCGATCGCCAGTCCATGCAAGGAATGACTGAAGCCGGTGATCTCGTCGGAACAAGTAGTGCAGATGTGTTGCCACCGCCTCTGCAGTTGAATGATGACGCCACCGAATCGACCGCTGCTGGACGGAACACTCAGACAAGCTCAACTTCTACGGTGAATTCTCCCGCTGGGATTCTAAAAGCCGTGTCACGTGCCGACAACTTCGTGCTTGAAGTGCCCGTGGTGGAGCCAGCTGCCGCACTCACCATTCACAGCTCGCTGGTCTCGACGCTGGAGAAGTACGTGCGTGAGCTTGAGCTAAGCCACTTAGTGCTGCCTCCGCCGGCCAAGTTCCAGGTCATAAAACGCCCTCATCAGCGATTCAGCCGTAAACCGATCCAGCGCTTCACGCTGCATCCGCTTCCATCGACGGATGACAGCTCGGCTTTTGTGACTGGGGAGGGAAGACCCGAGACGCCTGTGATTGAAGCTGGCGTTGTGGCCGAAGAAGCACAGACACAAGACGCGGTAGATGTAGTGGAGACGCGACCCAAGTCCACCACGCGCTGGGTCCTCGAGGCTTTTCAGTCTACGAAGATCGCTGTTCGATTCGCGTCGACTGATGTTGGAGTGTTCGACTGCACGTTGGGCTTCGAAGTCGTGGGCGTTCGGCGGGAGTTCAATCTGTTCTGTCGCGGCACTGCGAGTGTGCCGCAGATCAACACGGACCCGCGGAATGTCTTTATGAGCCGGGTCAAGTCACGCGCAGAGAATGTGTTTGTCCACAAGAAGTTTGTGCTGTCCAAGAACCAGTTCGAGTTTGGACCTCTTATTGTGCCCGCGGCACCAGCAAAGGCCTTCGACTCGGAAGAGGCCTTCACGCAGCTTCTAAAGGCAGGTACGAGTGCGAATGACATTGAGAGCTTCCGTATCTCCAACGTGTCCAAGTACGCGCTGCGGGTGGATTTCAGCCTGAGTGAAGTGGCGTCGACTGCGTTTGCCTTCGCACCTGCGTTTGTGGAGCTGGCAGAAAACGAGACCAAGGAGCTCAAAGTGTGGGCGAGTCCGCCGCAAGACGGTCTCCACGAAAACGCGCTCGTATGCTGCGTGAGCGACAATCCAGAGCCAGTGCTCTTCCCCGTGAGTTGCTTCGGGTGTACACCGTCGATCGAACTGCGTGGGCCTTGGGAACAGCCTGCTGGTGATAGCAGCTCGTCCGAACAGAGTGCTACCAATGACTCCGCTGTCGCTACTGACGCACTTGCGGTCGGATCAACGCCTTCGTCAACACCACGATCATCAGCACCCGTATCGGCTCGGCCAGCGTCGGCAGCAGCGCCACTACAACATGACGGCCCCGTGCTTGATTTCGAGCAGCTTCTCCTCAAGCGTCAGGATGAGAAGACGTTCTTTCTGGAGAACACGTGCGCTGTTGCCGTCGCGTGGCGAGTCGCTGGTGTCGGTGAAATCCCGCCAGATTTTCGCGTGTTTCCTGTCGACGGCGTCATCAAGGCCTTCCAGAAGGCGCCAGTGTTGGTAGTCTTCACGGCAAACACTGAGGCGTTGCACAAGCACACGCTGCGAATCGAGTTTTCTGATGCAGACAGCGCGCTGCGTATTGACGAGCGACGCAGAGCATTGTCGTTGATGCTTCAGGCTGAGGCGTACAAGATAGACGTGTGCTCCTTCGAAAGTGACTCCAACTTTGCCCCTGGAGCCGGTGGCGCACGTGATGGAAGCCTCGACTTTGGATTGGTCCGTGTGGGTGAGAGTCCTACGAGCTCGTTTAGCATCAAGAATCGCGGCAAGTACAACATCAAGTTCGTGCTGTCGCTACGATCTAGCGCTGCGCGTGAGTATTTCAAAGTGGATCCAGCCGAAATGGTGCTGGAGCCGGACAAGTCTGCGAGCGTGCAGGTCACGTTCCAGACGAAAGCCCACGAAGTCACGCTGCGTGACAACAAGGACATCACGTGCACGATCATTGAAATGCTCTCAGGGGAGGCGTGTGCCGAGTTCCACGTACTCACCAGTGTCCGCGCAGTGTTCAGCGTGTTCCGTTTGCAGCCGAATCGCGGCATCAACTTCGGGCCATTGAAGTTCAACGACAAGCCCAAGACAAAGCGCATCGAGATCCGCAACGATGGCGACTTTTTGTTCAAGTTTCGTGTGAGCAGCCTTTCGGCCTCTGCAAATACGATGCCGGCACCCCTGGTGCTAGAGACCTCGCTCACCCCGCGTGCGCTGACGGTGTCGCAGTTTCAAGTCACTCCAGACTGCGGGTCAGTTGATCCAGGCACGACAGCGGCACTAGATGTGGTTTTTCAGCCGAAGGACTGCAGTGTGTATCGCGAGCTGCTGTACATCGACTTCTCGGGTCGGAATTCTTTGCTTGCGGACGACTCTGCGCTTCGTTACGAGCTCATTGGAGAGAGTTGTTTTCCTGGTATCAGCGCCAGCGACTACGAGAGCATTTTCGAGGAGCAAATCGTTGTGCGGACGATCGGCAACAACGACGCGAGCGTGTCTTCTACGAACAAAGTAGCCTCGACAACAACGAACAGTGCGTCTGCGCTCATGGCCATGCAGACGGTTCTCTTTGCCGAGAAAGAAAAGGTGTTTTCGTTTGGCGCGATGGTAGCCGCTGCAAGTGCTAAGGGCAGCGTGGAGCGCTTCAAGATCTCCAACCCGACCAAAGTCACGACAACAGTGCAGTTTCAGATCAGCACCACCGCAGCGTCAGCCGAACATACTGCTGCCATGAATGCTGCGGCTGCTGCATTCTCGGTGCAGCCATCGATGTGGGAGATCCCACCACTGGAGCATCGCTTCGTGAACATCCACTTCAAACCAACGGCGATTCTGAGCTATAGTGCTGTATTCACAGCACAAGTGGACGACTCTCCTGCTCAAGCGAGTACGGAAACGGTGCTCCAGTTCCAGCTGCGAGGCGAAGGAACGATGCCTTGCGTTGCAATCAGTGACCCCACGCAGCGAGAGGTCAGCACAGGGGCCCTTTTGATGCCTTTTGGTCGCGTTCGAGTCTCCAAAGCCAAGGAGTTAGCCCTCGTGCTGCGTAACGACGGTATTTTGTCGTCGACGGTGCTCTTTTCTATGCAAGCGAACCCGAATTTCATTTTTGCTCATGGCAACGGCTCGGTGGTGGTGGCAGCGCGCACCACGGAGACGCTGTCGATTCAGTTTAAGCCACAGAAGGCGCACGACGAGCCGCTTCTATCAGTTCTCAAGATCACAGTGCAGAACAATCCGTTTGAGGAGACGAATCTCAAGCTCTCGGGACAAGGATACAGAGAAGACTTGGTGTTCGAGGATCTTCCTCACGGCCACGACGACGAACTCCATTTTGATGACATTGTCTTGTCACAGAAACGAAGCCGTGCCAGCGACTGCGACAGTGAGGAGAGAAGCACTGCAAGTGACGTCAAGGTGTTCACGCTGTGCAACCAATCGAACGATGTCGTTCGGTTTGCGTGGCCTACCGGAGCGGCGCCGTTTTCCTTCGCACCGTCCGCTGGACATCTGCGTCCACGTGGTTACAAACTCATCAAAGCGACGTTTTCTCCTCCCATTGATGACAACAAGGCAGTGGTGATGCTGGGCCACAAGCTCCAGGTCCAGTCGCAACGCATCACTCTCAAAGATGAAGGTACAGGCAGCGTTGGTGAGTGGGACGACACGATGCACACCGTCTCGTTCGATGACTCAACGGGACAACAAGAGGCGGTCGCTGGCGTCGTTGCAGAACCTGCGTTCGATGCTGTGGGCCCCGCTACTGCGATTACGCTGTCGTGTTTTGCAGCTGCTGACGCTGTCGGCTACGAGTGTGACGCCCACACGATTGCATTTAAACGCACATTTATGCTGCAAGTGTGCTCCCACAAAATCACAGTCAAGAACACCAGCAAGATCCGTCTCGCGTACTCGTGGCGGTGGGTGCGGATGGTTCCAAGCGACCACGGTATTGTCGACTTTGTGCCTGCAAACATCGGCACGGAGGACGATGACGACGAAGACGGTCCCTTTGAGATTTCGCCTTCGAGTGGAGTCATCCCCGCAGAGGCTTCGCAGTCGTTTGTTGTGCGGTTTGCGCCCATGGAAGTCGACGATTTCCACTACGAGCTGCGCTTCATCGTGCCCAATGAGAACAGTGACCACGACAGTGTGCTCTATGGGGAAGACGCAGTGGCCGAAGAGGCGGGATCTTCTGCTCAGAAGCCGCTCTATCTGTCTGTGAGCGGCAGTTCTCTACGCCCTGCGTGTCACTTTGATATCGAGCACAGCGACTACACTTCGAGGCGTACGACGGAAATGCCTGGTCCAAACGGAGAGCTCGGTCCGCTAGATCCATCTGTCAAAGTCATCGAGATGGAGTCCCTTGGTGTTCGCGTGAAGAATACGCGGCGCTTCTACGTCGTGAACCCCACAAACGTGTCGTACGAGTTTGTGTGGGTACCAGAGGGCGACGCGAACGCGTCGTTTCGGTGTGCGACGCCCAAGGGATTGATGCTCGCCGGCAAACGCTGCGAGATGATCTTTGAGTTCACGCCGCAGCAACTCGATCTGCAAGAGATGTTCTGGCGCTTCCGCGTGCCGCATTTTCAAGTCAACCAGCTCTTTTTGCTCGTGGGGACCACGACCGAGCCGCGTGTGACTCTAGACCGCGGCAGCGTCAATTTCAACACACTGCTTATTGGGACCAAGACCTCGCAGAGCGTGTCGCTGGTCAACCACGAGCACATTCCGTTCAACTTCGTATTTGACAAGACAGCCATCGACTTTGCTGGCGAGGCACCTGCGCTTCTTGTGCATCCGCTGAGTGGAGTCGTGCCTCCTAATGGCCGGGCGCTCATCGATTTGGAGTTTATCCCACTGGAGGAGAAGAGCTACAACTTCAACCTGAACTGCATCGTCAAGCGAAAGCCTACGCGACTGTCACTCAATGTCAAGGGAGAAGGTTACAGCATCCATGATGCGCTCACCGTCACAGGCGAAGATCCGCTCAGTGACTCGCGGCAAGCAGTCGTCGGGTCTGGTAATTTGGTCGACTTTGGAGCCGTCAGAGTCCACGAAAGTGCTGTTCGGTCTGTCGTCATCCACAACACTGGCAAGTTTAACTTCGAGTTCAACTGGTCCCACTCCACGTCGTCCCACATCCAGTCCAAGACGGCAATGTCGAGTTCTAGCCCGCTGCTGATTCCAGCGCTTTCCATCGAACCGCTTCAGGGTACGGTGAAGAAGAACGACAAGGTTGTGTGTACGCTGGCCTTTGCGCCCGTCAAGCCCATGAGTCTCGACGGACTCGGCCAACTCACCTGCACCGTCGCCGGTGCTCGGCACTATCAGTTCAATCTCCACGGCTCCGCCGTTCTGCCGTCTCTTCAATTCTCATTTACATCGCACGACTTCGGTCCTTGCTTCATCGCCGACGCTGACGCGCTTCCTCAGTCCGAACAAATCACTCTCACGATCTTCAACATGGACACTGACAGCAGCGTGGACCTTGACTGTCTGTTTGAGAAGAAGATGCACTTGCGAGTCGAGTGTCCACCGACAGTGCTTGGTCCTCGAGAGACACTGAGCATTCCAATCGTCTTCACAGCTCGCCAGGAATTATCCTACTTGGAGCTCGTGCCGTTCGTGATCAACGGCTCTTCGACCGTCTCCGTCAGCGTCCGCGGTGAAGGTGTCGTCCCAAAAGTCGAACTCACCAACACATCGATGCAAACAATCACGTTTGGGGCCTTACAGATCGGCCAACAGCTCACGCGGTCCGTCAAGATCGTCAACCGAGCTAAGCGTAAGGCCATCGTGGAGTTTATTGGTGTCCATGAAGGCAGCGATGACTTGTCTGATGGCGAGAACCCCCTTGAATCGCTGGGTATCTCCGTCTTCCCACAGCACGAGCTCAGTCTCAAGGCGAAAGAGACGGCCGACATTGAGTTCCGTTTCTCACCGACGCAGCGCATTGTTGCGTTCCAGCGTTCGGTGTTCATTAGAGTCGCTGGCAGCCGTCGGAAGCTTCTCACGTTGACGGGTTGCTGCCAGGGTATGGACGTCCAGCTCGAGACTGACACGATTTCGTTCGGCACGGTCTGCCTCGGCTCGCAACTTGTGCGGAAGGTACATCTTCAAAATCGTGGTGATGTTGCCGCAAAGTTCCAGTGGAATGCGCGTGCATTTGCTCCCGACTTCACGATCTCGCCAACGGAAGGGGTTGTCGCACCTAACAACCACAAGGCGCTTGAAGTGACGTTCAAGCCGATCACCGAGAATGCAGACATCCGATACGAGCGGCTTGCGGGCGCCATCGATGGCACAGACCCGGTCTTCCTCACGCTCGTCGGCAGTTGCGTAAAGCAGGCAACGTCATCGATCCAAGATGTGTTCTTTGAATCACCAGTGAGGGAGGAGACATCCAAGTCCGTCACGATCGAAAACAAAACACTGTCGCCGTGGAATCTACTGCCAGTTGTCCAGGGGGAGCACTGGTCATGTCCTGAAAACGTCGCTGTTCCGGCTGAGGGCAAAGCATCGTTGGCGATTGTGTACCGACCATTGACGATGACGAAACAGGCTGACGACGGTAAGCTAGGTGTCCTCCCACGCCTAGATCAGCACCAGGGCTCGATCTTTTTGGCGATTCCCGACGGCAGTGCGTTGTTGTACAATGTCTATGGCAAGGCGTCAGCTCCAGCACCTGCTGGATCACTCAGTGTCACCACACCAGCGAAGAAATCGCTGCCGATCTCGATACCAATTACGAACTGGCTCAAGCAAATGCAGACTTTTCGGGTCGAAATCCAGAAACCCGAGTCCGCATCTACTTCCGTGTTGGCGCAGGGCGCACTATCGCTGACGCTTCAGTCTGGAACCACGCGAAACTACCACCTCAAGTTCTTCTCGTACACAGAAGGCGTCGTGCCTCTCACTGTTCTCTTCGTAAATTCGGACAACGGGGAGTATCTTCAGTATGAGGTCGAGGTCACGGTCTCCCGTGCAGCGGAAGTGGAAACTATTCGACTCGAGGCTCCTGTGCGGCAGTCGATCAAGAAGACCATCACAATTGAGAACCCGTTCGCACGCAATCAAGCGGTTCAGTTCATGGATAAGGAGAACTGGTGGAAGTGTTCGAGTCCAAGCGTGCGCGTGCGTCAGCTCAGCGATATCAACGGCCGTCCAGAGGGCGTGTACGAAGTTGAGTATCGCCCGACGATCCACAGCGATGCAGTCACAGAAGCTATGCTCACCATTGCGTTTGTTGAGCTTGGCGAGTACACATACAAGCTCATGCTTGCAACACAGGGACCAGGAACAGAGCGCGTGCTGCAGTTCAAGGCAGCGCTAGGCGGATCGCAGATTCAGACCTTTTCCTTCACGAGCTACTCAGACAGAGCCACGGAGATAGGGTGTTCTGTGGTGCAGCCGGCGTTCTTTTCGATTCCTCCGAGCGTAAAGATCGAGCCGACGACGGATTGGGAAGGAAAGACTCACAGCGTGCAGATCAAGTTCGAGCCCGAAGCTCTCGGAGAAGTGCGTGACACGCTCGTTCTGCGGTCGGACATTGTCGGCGACTACAGGTGTTCGCTCGAAGGTGTGGCTGTGCCGCCGCTGCCCCAGGGACCATTTGTATTCTCCGGATCCAAGGAGATCGAATTCAAGAACGTGTTCTCGTCCGCACGAGACTTCGACTTCGTGGTGGACAATCCCAAATTTGTGGTCGCAACCAAGAGCCTGTCTATTCCAGCCAAGACAGCCAAGGTCGTGAGCATCAGGGTGGATCCGAACGCAGGTCCAACAACTGGTGTGAGTGGGGGGAAGTCGACAGGCGGTGCCTCAACCATCACAGGCAAGCTACTCATATCATGTCCGTCGATGAAAGAGTTGCCACCGTGGGTATACTATCTCGAAGCCACGCCATAGTAGGCAGTTGGTCTGTTTGTAATTTACGCATCACTTGTAGATAAACGGTAGATCCATCGTTGCGAGTCCTCATGATACTCAGTAAGCCCACTTGCAGCCATCGTGTAGAGTGTTCGCTCTATGCTTTCAAGCGGAAGACGACGAAAGTGAGCTTGAGATAGGATCCTCTCGGTGATTTCTACCGTCGCCATCCCCATTGGGTTGACTGTGTGAACGTGTACATCGAATACATTTCACGATTAAGATTGAACCGTACAATCAGTCAACAAAGCAATGTGTCACGTACGTTTCAAGAAGCCCGCCAGTGCTGGTGTGAGGACGATGTCGGAGCTCAGCAGAACGTACTCGTCGCTCTCTGTGTTTTCCAGGTGCAGGAGGCCACAAGACCGCAGCGTCGCGAAGGCGTGGCGCAACGAGCGAGTGAGCGAGTGGTTCAGGGCTTGGTCAGTGGTGATTCCCTACAGCACGCATCTTAGTGTGACATGGGGAGACTACGTGGTCCTCGCGAGTATATGCAATGGGACGCACCTCTTGCTCGAGCGCATCACGAAGCAAGGTGGGAAACGTCACCCGAAGCGCTGTAGGACGCTCTTCTCCAGTCTGGGCTGAGATGATTTTCGACTGCTGGTCGAGGAGCTGCTGCAGCGTGTTGATGAGAATGGCGTCGTGGGGTGACTTGTCGCTTTGACACAGAAACTCGTTCACCAAATCGTCATCCACAATGCGATCGTGGAAGGCGTTTACTACGATCCGATCCCACGCTGTCGACGCCACCGCGGAAGCCGCGATCTTACGTCTCGTTCGAAACGTTGTCTCTTGAGATGATGAGGCTGATCTATCGCCACCAGAGCTGTAGATTTGAGTCTTCATCTCTTTGACATCGAGCCAGTAGAGAAGCTCCTCGTTCGGATCCGTGATCTTGGTGATACCGATGACCCGAATCTCGCGCTCCTTGGCTGCGTCCGTCATCCAGCTTGTATCCATGTTCAGTTTCCCTTCCACGCGCACCAGATCTCCAAGTGCGAGCTTCTCATCCAGTGACGGCTTCCACAGCACTGCGCGTACCAGCGCCGTGCCGTCGTCCACGAGGAGCTCCACTGGAGAACGCACGACGCAGTTAGCGCAAGTCTTAGTCACGAGTTGCCCAGTATTCCGCCTCACTCACCCCGCTCTGCACGCTGGTGAATTGAAACTAAAATCCCCACGCACTGCGCCTTCGTGAGCAAGTGCTGTGGCGATGCCGAGCGGGACACCGCCCACGCGTGGCTATTGGGGAGACCATCCCAGTCGCGTACGTTTTCCTGGAGCTGGCGGCCGAGAATCTTCACGTACGTCTACCCCCGCGACAGACAAACTCTCTGTACGGTCATTCATGCGTGGATTGCTGCATCAATATGGATCTAGCACGCACACACGACACGTACCCAAGTCAACGGATCCGCCTCCAGCCCGCGCATTTGCTTTTTTGTTTCTGATGGTGAAGCAGTTCGTGAATCAGGTGGGTCTGTATCTGATGGCATCAGATAACAAGTCAAATCGATACCCACTCGTCAAAGAAAGCATCTATGCTGCGAACCCGACGCCGTGGGTGGGCGGCGCAGTGCGTGACACTTCGGCGCTGCGTGGCTCCGTCAAGTCGTGGTTTTGCTGCTACTGCACTGGATGCAGCATACAGGTTGGTGCTGGGCACCAGCGCGTCCGATGCGATCCTCATCGCGCCGGAGCAGTCCCAGGCAGTGGCGCACGCCGTTGCCGGCTACTCCGTGTTCCTGCATCTCCCCACTGGCGCAGGCAAGAGCTTGGCATTCCAAGTGCCGGCGCTGCTTGCTCCGCAGGGAAGCACGACACTGGTCGCGTCGCCTCTCATCGCACTGATGCATGTACGTAGGTGAAGTATCACCTGAAAGGCTGACGTGCAGGGAACTCAGCTGACTGGATGGGTACAGGATCAAGTCGCGAGTCTCAAGCGCAAGGGCATCGACGCGGCGCTTGTCTCCGCAGATTCAATGCGCTCAAAATCTGGCCGTAGAATTGCGCTGCGTGATCTTCTGGCGAACAAACGCTTGGTGTACTCGACGCCCGAGTTTCTGATGCAAAATGGCGAGATGCGCAAGTGGGTGGAGTCGCTACGGGACGCCCGCGGACTCAGCCGTATCGTGCTGGACGAAGCCCACTGCGTGCTTGAATGGGGCAACACGTTTCGTCCGTCGTATTTGGAGCTGGGTCGATGGAAGGCGCGCCACTTTCGAGACGTACCAGTCACTCTGGCGACGGCGACCGTGCTAGAGGACGACATTCATCGTCTGGCGGAAGTGTTTCAAACCACAATCATCAGTCGAGGACGAGAGGCGCACCAACAACCTCCTTCCAGTGGTGTGCTACGCGCCCATGAGATGGTTCTGGTCCAGCAGCTCAGCGATCGACCGAATCTGCGACTGGAGATCGTGCACAAGGACACCAGCCACACGCCAGCGCAAATCCACAAGCGTGTCGGAGACGCCCCGACCGTTGTCTACTGTCTGACGCGACGCGAAGCAGACGAACTGTGTCTGGAGCTGGTCCGCCTCGGGTGCCACGCAGGTGTCTACCATGGAGGCATCCCGCACAAGCGCCGCGAGTTTGTGCGCAAACAGTGGATGGGCGGTCACACCTCAATCATCTGCGCTACCAGCGCGTTCGGCGTACGTGTCGAGGCTTGCCTGTCTGCAGCGAAGTCTTTACTCCTCTGGTGACTGACGGCGATACGTGTCTGTAGATGGGAATCGATCGCTCGGACGTGCGCTTCGTGGTGCACCACTCGCTGCCACTGTCACTCTCGTCGTACTACCAGCAAATCGTAAGTTGCAAGCGAGGCTCATAACACAAAATGATCGCGACTAAGTGAACACATTTTGTCGCTGCAGGGTCGCGCGGGCCGTGACGGGCAACCAGCAACGTGCGTGCTCTTCTATGCTGCGGAAGACAAGTCTCGGGCCCATCTCATCACAACGGAGCGTGTTGACGAGAACGACGGTGCCGTGATCTCTGCTGGCGCGTCGTATGCCGATGTTGAAGAAGTCGCTTCGTTCTGCGAGACCACCGACTGCCGGCGCTCACACCTGGCTGCGTATTTTGGCCATGAGGCGGTGACGCCTTGCACGAAGAACTGCAACTGCGGGTCGATGGAGGAACCAACACTTCTATGGAGCGACATCGTTGGGGAGAACGATTCTCATGTGGACCGCCAGCAACTCGATGATGACACTGTCGACGACATTGAAGAAAAGGAGCCTGAGCTCATGGAGATCGAGTATTACTATCAGCGCGTGCTCGCAGAGTCCAAGAAGCAGCGGCTTCCGAAGCGCGAGGCTCTCACGCGGCGAGCTGTTCGGGTACGTGACACGTTGAGCTATCGTCCAGGTGTTCGATGCAATGATGACGAACTATGTTTGCCAACAGGAAGTGCTGCGATTGCAGCCAACCAGCGTTGAAGAAATGGCGGAAGTACGCGGCGTCGGAACGGAGAAGGCTGAGAGGTACTTTTTCACGTTTCCATTTCGATGAGTATTTGCAACAAGACATCCTAGGTGCATTTTGGCTCTATCTCTTTGTGCATGGATGTTTGCAGTTCACTTGTGCAAGCTTGGTTAGCTGCGGACGCCATCACGGCGGCGTCTGTGGATGACCAACAGCTCGTGGTAGAGAAGACGTGTGAGGCAGAAGCACGCGAGAATTGTTCCAACCTCGAGCAGCAGGAACACGGGTTCCCACGTGCAGACTTGGCTACAGTGTGGACTCTTAGGGTCGCATCCCTTGGGTTCTTCGTGGCAGTTGGCGAGGTAACCCACAAGATATTGCACTAGCGCGGCACCGACGCTGCCCGTGCCGTCAACGATCCCCGTGACCGTCGAGAGAGCCGCCGCATCGCCGCGAATGCTCTCGTGAGTGCCCAGATCCGCTGAGATGGCTGTGCTGATTAAATTCGCTGGACCACCGAGCATGAAACCCGCCGCGAAGATCAGATAGCCGATCACAGAGGCAGTAGCGCCGTGGAAATTGTAGATCGTGAACCAAGAGATCAGCATCATGCCGACTACAACTGGCGAGCGCACGCCCATTTTGTCGGAGATATACCCGCCAACAAAACCGCCGACAATCTGGCCAGCATCATATAGCATCTACAACAAAAACAGTGGGTGAGCTTCGTTCAAAGGCATCTCGGTTCACATTCGTCCTACCGAATAGAGTCCAGCCTTCGCGCTGTCCATGCCGAGAGACACTGTGAGGTAGAATGGCAGCCAAAAAAACAGCGCGTAGTTGACCGACTTCAAGCAGGCGTATGATAGCGAATACGGAATCACCTGTGTGGGCAGCAGTCGTCATTAAGTCAGTAGGAACGTACGTTGGGCTGGGACAACTGGGAATAGACGAACTTACGCCTGGGATACACCACGCGTCCAAGAACGAGATGCCTTTGCCACCCCGTCCTACGGTGTTCGGAATGCACAGCCGTCCGCCCTTCTCGCGGTCGTCGTCAGCCCCACCTTTAACGTTGGGAGTATGAGGACGCGCGTGGTCAAGCGGCTGGTGGCGGTACGGCGCGTCACGCGGATCCGGCACCAAGAAGAAGTGGATGAGCGTGCCCTGGAGCGCCACGAGCGCCGCCGCCACGACCAGCGCGAGCTTCCACGCGACCGTCTTGTCCACAAACTCAAACATGAGCGCGACCAGCGCCGTGCCGACGATGTTGCCGAAGCACGCGTTGCCACTCCAGATGCCCAGCACGGCACCTCGCTCGCTCTGGTCAAACCACTTACCCCTACAAGAATATCGACAATTGTAAGTATGCACTCAGGAGTATCCAGTCCCAGATCCCAGTGCTTACGTACATGACAGAGACATTGGCGGGCCATCCGCACGACTGGATAAGTCCATTCAGAGCCCAGAGCGTCACATAGAAGCTCAGCGAGTGAATGTCTGCGAAGGCACCGAGGCCGAACATGAGCACGACCGCGGCCGTGAGCCACATGCCGCCCGCGATGATGCGGCGCAGGTCGTAGTTGTCCCCCAGCACGCCGCTCACGTACAGGCCGGCAGCGTAGAAGGCCATGAAGAGCGTGTCGAGCAGGCCGTACATCTGCGCCTGCTGCTCTTTCGGATACAACGACGAGTGAATCCACTGCTCGCTGCTCATCTCGCCCTTGATGGCCGAGAAGGACTTGCGGCTGGCGTGGAACATGACGTAGCTGAAGAACGTGAGCGCGAACACGCCGCTCTTGGACGCCCCCCACGCGCTGCAGCCGCCTCCTGAGCCGCGCATCTTCGTGTCGGTGTTTCCCTCCGCGCTCTCGATGTCGGCGTCGGCGCTGCTCACCTCCGTATCCGCAGCCTCTGACGTGTGCGGCGACGCGACCTCTGGATCCGATCCAGGCGATTTCGACTCGGTCAGCATCGCTGAATCTGATTGTGGGGGGATGGGAGGGGAGAGAAGAAAGCCAAGCTGATGGGAGGAGGAATTAATCGTGGGAATATTGCAAAAGGTGACACGATCTGAAAGTTTCACCAAAAGGAGACACCAAGTGTTTCAAACAGAGCCGCCAAGGGTATATTACCGCTTTCCTTACTGTAGCCATTTTTAGTTGACAGTGGCAAAGCAAGCAGCCACCTCGTCTCGACGACCAGAACAGAATCTCACACAGAGAATGGATGATTCGATTGACTTGGACAGCTTGATGCAGGAGAGATGGGCGACCGGCAACGAGGCAGTGAACGCCATCAAGTTGCTCGCGCTACGTCAATCCAAGACAGCATGTGTGACATCTCCTAAAAGGGCAGTTTCGAAAGCTTCAGTGTTCACGTGCCATCACGGGGTGTGGCTGGTGTGTTCATCTCATATGGAATCGATGGGGTGGGCCTGGTGACTGGCACGTCACGCAAGCACAACTGGACCACATCAACTGTTCTGGTCGTCCCAAGCCGACACGAAAGTGATTGGCAGCTCATTTCGTGGTTCGTTCCGTCCTCACATCGAACCCATCTCTCCCCGCACGAGTTCTAGTCGACCAACTCGGCCATCAAGTCGGGATGGGCGCATCTCAGAACACGATGTACCGCGCTAAAGAGATTGTGAACTCAGAACTGTTTTCAGAGGACGCGACAACGATCCAACGACTTCCCAGCTTCTTGGCAGAGCTCCAACGACTTAATCCTGGGATCTACACTGCGTTCGAGACTTTCCAGTCCAATCACTTCAGACGCGCGATTGTTGTCCTCAAGGCAGATTGGTTCCTCCTAGGCCAAAGCGTGTATTGTAATAGGGCCACAGCTCTATTACGAACACACACTGTTTTGAGGAAGCTCAAAATGGAAACTGAAATGTATTGAGCCCGTCTGGCTTAATCTACCCTACTTACAGGCCCCGTACCCCACTGGGTGCTCTAGGCTCCACTCGATCCACTGATCGAGTCCTATTGGCAGACTAGAGGGAAAGGGCTGGTAGCGCTATGTCGTGCCCCTGGAAAGTAGAGAAGTAGTGAAAAAGACTCGCAGTGAATGTAGTTCGTCCAGTACACTATTGTACATCCACCCAGCAAAGTCTATTTGACACAACGATTGATGTATGCGCCCGATTCTTCTGATCGTCACAAGTTCTCTCCACTCAATAGCCCTCCATCATCAACCAGTGATGGATGGACTTCATACAAAACACACGTGTCCTCTAACAGCCCCGTGAGTCGTAGGAACGCACAACCCCAACACACCCAGTGCAGCCCATTCCACGTTCTTCTCCAACCAAGCCAAGTACACCCTCCGTTCTCGACCGCCATCATCATGCCGAGACACCCCAACTGGAGTCGAGCGGGTCGTGCTGCAGGCCGTGTCGAGGCAGTCGCGAGCCGCGCTGCGTCGAGCCAGTCGCTGTGCCTACCACCCACCCCATCCCTTCGGGGGAAACTACCAAGGTAGCGACTGTAAGCGAGTCGAGTCGAGCGAGGCAACCGAGTCGTGTCGCGTCCCGAGTCGTGCTGCGTCTAGCCAGCCACTGCGCCTGTCACCCACCTTTTATCCCGCCGCGGAGAAGTACGGTGGTGGTCTGGTTGCAGTGGCTGTGGCTGTGGGCGAGTGGGTGTCGTGTCGGTCGCTATTAGATGGCCACGGAGTTGTCCCTGTGAGCATTCGCTGTCGAGCCATCCGAGTGCCAGCTCACATGTGGTAGCCTATGTTGGTTGTCATGCAGCCAACTATTAGATAGCCGCGTGGTAGTCCTAGTGAGCATTCGAAAATCTAAGCACACGAGATTTTACTCTTCAATCCCTCCGTATCTCCATTCGTTTGCTTTACCGCCAAATGCCATTGACCTACATTGACAACTCTTGGTGACTCCATGTCATTTTTGATCGCATTTCTTGCCTCCCAGTGTCCCTGGAAATGCATATCTTACCATTCAGCCACAGACGTATCTTCGTATACAAGTGGCCGCCGCCCGCGTTGCAGGCGGTTTGTTATGTTGAGTTGGAGTAGTGTGGTGTGGTTGGCGAAGATTATAAATGTAATTTCGAATTTTCGTTTCCACATAAACGGCTATTTTTGTACTTCGAAGTAATAGTTAGTAGATAGTACTAAATGGTACTAAGCAAGACTTCTCCATCATGTTTCACACTGTTTACACAGCGGGAAAGCTCTGAGGAGTACCACTTCTCTGTGCAAAGATTTCTTGGTATACAATGTTGCTTGTGTAAGCGCCCTCGTCATCTTCATCTTCCGGATTGTCGACTAAGACTCTCATTCGGTCTCTCGGTGTCACCCGTGACAGGGCTACGTAT
The DNA here is from genome assembly GCA_023336355.1 of Pythium dissotocum. Taxonomy (NCBI): domain Eukaryota; phylum Oomycota; class Peronosporomycetes; order Pythiales; family Pythiaceae; genus Pythium; species Pythium dissotocum. Next base: position 11,982 of record JAADWY010000095.1, on the reverse strand, counting down.
TGTTGGCCGTGAGAGAGACACGGCGTTGGAAGATACAACCCCATGTTGTGAATGGTTTGGCCCTGAGCTTTGTTGATGGCCATTGCAAACGCTGGTACAACAGGAAACTGGACGGGTTTGAGCCGAAATGGGAAATCTTTCACTTCGTCACCACTGATAAAAATGGTGCGTGGAATGAGAACTTCCTTGCCTAGATGGGCTCCAGTCATTATCGTCGCACGAATCACGTTCCGCCTCAGCTCCACCACTCTTAACCTGGTGCCGTTACAGAGGTCGGCGCTCGGGTTCAAGTTGCGCATCATCATAATCGGTGCTCCGACTTTGAGTGTCATTGTGAGGGGGTATACCGTTTGGAGTTTGCTTGTTGAGCACTTCTGTCTCGAAGAAATTGCACGCATCACTGTCGTCATCGTATATTGAGTCCGCTGAGAGATAGACAACCGCTTCGTTCACAGCCTGGACCGCAACATTAGTTGGTGCAAGAATTGTCCTGTGTGCGAGGTAGTCATCAGTGGCGATGGGTCGTTTAGATCTTGCGCAGGGTACATGGCGTCCACGATTCGCTTTAATCCAAGTGAAGTTGGGACTTCGCTATCCCCTTGGCTTCTAGCAATCCTCGATCATACCGCGGGTTGGGAATAAGAACGTCCGTGGGTAACTTGATGAAGTCGGGGTCTAAACCAGGATGTTCAAGGTGCCGCCCTTCACCAACTTCGAGAAGGTATTCTGAGAAGCTCCGTAGTTCAGCTGCTGTCTCCTCATTAGCGGCTCTCACCACCCTCACGTTCTCAGTGAGATGAACGGTGGTGAAGTGAGGCCACAGTACGGACATGCGAAAGCTCGCATTCACAGTGTCCGCAGGTGCACCCTTCTTCACAACCGGTAAAATCTGGCGGAAGTCTCCTGAAAGGACGACCACCTTCCGCCAAAAGACTCTTGGCAGTCCATAAGGTCCTGCAGGGAACGGTCGAGAGCCTCAAAGGCGAAGCGATCCGTCATCGGCGCTTCATCCTACACGATCAAACTTGCCTTCTCGATGAACTTCTTCAGGTGAGATTTTTTCGTGATGTGACATGTGGAGTCTTTCGTGAGCTTGATGGGGATCTTGAACATCGAGTGGGCCGTTCGCCCACCTGGAAGAAGAAGTGCGGCAATGCCACTTGATGCAACTGCAATGGCAATTTTGCCCTGTACCCGAATCTTCGTGATTAAATGATTGAGCAGTGTCGATTTGCCAGTACCACCAGGGCCGTCAATATAGAAGTGCTTCTTTTGCGGTTGAGTGGAGTCAACAGCATCGATAGTCGCGTCGAAGATGTCACGTTGGCTGGTGTTGAGGGAGGCCACGTTATCAACAACTTGCTGTAACTCTACAGCATTGTAGGCTTCAAGTTCTCTTGTCCATGACCGACTCGAGAACCAAGTCGGGGAAATCGGACAGTTGCGGTAGATCTTCGAAATCAGATATGGACTTTTGGTTTGTCTCGAGAAAGTCGTGGACGCTCTTCAGAGTTCAGGATGTGAGCTTGCAGGGAATGCGCGAAGTCTTCTGACAGTTGAGTGTATAATTCATCCCACAAAGCTCGCGTGTTTGTTGGCGAACAGTATAGGAGAATGGTCGCGAAAAGTTGACGCAGCTGGTACGGCATCTTGAATTCGGAAGTCTCCCTCAGATAGGATACCCACTCAGCATCGTTTTCGAGGTAGCCAGCGCGCATCGCCGCTTCCTTGAACGTAGTGTAAGTAACGTTGCCAACTGTTCGCAAATCCTCGTACGACGTAGGTCCGGGGCGATTGGATAGCAGCACGCGTAGACATCGGCGTTCAGTCTCGTGGGGACTGACATGAACCAACCGTCCGATTGAGTTTTGTTGGTGCTTGTACAAAACCCAGACTTTGTTCTTGCTGTCCCAGCGATAAGACTTCAGGATGTCTTTGTATAGCATGCCCTTCGCCAGTGGGTCCTCAGCTGCGAGTTCGAAGAACCTTGGTGTGGCGGCTGGTCTCCAACACGTTCCACGTCGGCCTTGTCTCGAAAAAAGACCAACTGCATTCCGGGGAGGTGGATCTGGAGCTTCACAACCGAATGAGTCTTCCCCTGCCCCAACAGCTGAAGTAGACGCAGAGCGCCTTCAACGGGGGATATGAAGCGCGCTCGTATATACCGCACAATCTCATTTCGCTCTCTGCGACGTGCATCCGAAGAGTTCTGCACGTCTTCTCGACCATTCTGAGCCGTGATCTCGGTCCTATCGGAACCCTTGTACACGTACTTGTACACGTACTTAACCGCGACGATCGTGGAACAGATCTCCAGATTGATGTGGCAGTTGTACTTCTGGGAGAAGAATAAGTTTTATCCGACAATCCATTGGTTGATGGTCTTGTTGTCGAACCGTTTGTTGTTAATCACAATCACTCCTGGGGGTTGTTCGCAGCGACGGTAAACAGGAAACCCATCTTCGTTCGTCTGAGTCACAGGCGAAGAGGCTTGAGGAACCCTTTCGTGCACACGTTGTTTTTCATACACGGTGCATTTTTGCCATGATCCCCATGCAGCCCGTGGATCATCGTCGAAATCACTGTTCTGTACAGTGCTGGGTTCTTGTCTGGGTCAGGTAGCTCTACAGATACGAAAAGGTCATAGTCCCGCCGCGTCCTCGGTTTGTCGTATTCGGCGAGAATGATGAGAATGTGCGCATGTGGCAATCCTCGTTTCTGAAACTCGACGACGAAGATTCGCGCAACCTGGCGTCCGAGGACACCGTCATTTAAATCTTTCAAAACAACCTTCAACTTCAGGTTCCACACGCGGGCGACAATGTCTGGGCGATCTTGGGCAGTTTGATGGGGGCCCCCGTACGTAGTAATAGCCTCAGTGATCTCATCCCACTTCAGATTGCATGTGACAGTCATGAAAACGTCTGGTTTGCGTATTCACGTACCATCGCCATGGAGTCTTGATACTGCTCGTACATGTACCTTTCACCCCTAGTGAATGACGCTGGTAATATCACTCGCTTCTCAATTTGGTCAAGGAAGTGGGTGTTACGCTGAGGGCGTTGACCTTGACCGTTAGCACGTGGCTGCTGTTGGCGTGGCTCGTTTGTAGGTGCCCGCTGTTGCTGGTGGTGACCGGCAGAATCTGGGTAATGAATTATACCGGTTGCTCTATCGTACCTTGATACAATGGCCTCACCTTCTCGCAGAGTCGCAACGTTTTCATTGCTATTAAGGTCTGCACGGATGGTGTCCTGGTGGCTTGCGACCCATCGAAGGTTCTCCTGCTCCCACTTTGCCTTCTGATTGACGACGTATGCTGAAATATTTTACCGCCTTGGTGTAAAGCTGGTCGATTCGGATGTGAGGCTGCTTGATCATCGGCTTTCTGGTAGAGACGATATGCCGTGTGTTCACGTAGCGACATCTTGAGCCCCCCCCCCCCTCGTCTAGGGTCTTCGCCGTGGTAGAACGTATCGTAAGACCACCCAACCTCTCCGTACGGAAACAGTAGAGGGTACTGAAGAGGGTCGTACAAAGCGTGAGTCTCGAAAATCCGTAACAGAGTTCCGTTTCGAGAAAACACGATGAAGTCGCGGTTCTTGGCTGCGTTCCCATCTTCGAGCATGACTGCTGCAACCTCGGTAACGGTTGGTAGGTTATGCGTGCGAGAGCCTTCCTTCGCGCGCAGTTGGAACATCACGTTGATCGGTGGCTCTCCAGCTAATGTCATCTCTCGTAGACGTCGCCCCATATCAATGAACTGCTGCGCGTAGGGGTGCGTTTGCATCGTATCCTCCAAATCGAGGAAGACAACACCATCAAGCACTCGCATGATGCTTCCGCGATGCACGGCACAATCATTTGTGTCAAACTCATGGATGTAGATCTGCGCGAACTTCGGCTCCTCAGTTTGGCCGGTGGCGATGTTGGTTCTCGGGAGAATGGTTCCAATGAAGTGGCAAAGCTGGCCCTGGATGCTGAGGGTCCATACTCCGCGCTGACCCTGCACAGTCAGGTCCTCCGCGACGCGCTGGAAGACTCCGTTGTTGTACGATGCACCAACTGATGTGAACGCGAATACTGTGTTGAGTGAACGAAGATTAGGTCGGTGCCTTACATCACACATGATGATAAGAAGGTAAGTGGGGCAGGTAAGAGGGGTGGTAGGCGATCCCTTCCTTCTACGCAGCAAGCAGTTTTGCTCTCCCCCACCCACTTCCACGCGTTGCACCAAACGCAAGTGCTATCTGGTTTCGGGAGTCTGTGGCGACCGTCGACAACGTGCTCTCCAACGACGTCAGATACGTCAAATTCTCGCTGGTGAGCCAAAGCGGCTCGATACTTGGTCATTCCCCGCTGGATGCGTCGTAGGAGCAGGCGTTGGGCGTCCTGAGTTGCTTCCCGTTGTGCTGTCCAGCGACGATTTTGAGCGTCCCGCCACCCCATTCATTCTTCCTCGGTACGCAACGCGACGCGCTGCGCATCAAGATGCGCCTGACGCATACGAACGGCGTCTCGTAGTTCTTGTGAAAGGTTTTCATGACGGATTGCTTGCTGCTGAGAAAACCCATTGCGAACTTCGGCTTGCTGAGTTGTAGACAGCGTCGCTCGACGGGATGCTTGAAGCTCGGAGTTCCTCCGACGAAGTTCTTCTCTCTGTTCTGTTCCAAGACTGGCTCGTCGGCGAGACTCTAGAGCAGTGTGTCTATGTCGCTGAGCGTCCTGCCCTACTTCATCTATGTCCAGACGGCGCCGCACCTCTTGAGAGGTCCGCACAGCCCGGTGCTCTGTTCGTGCTTCGGCCGGCATGCGAGCCAATCGTTCCCGTTCAGCAGCAGCGCGAGCAGCGCGAGCATCGCGGGCGAGGATCAGTTCGAATCCTTTCTCAGCCACCGATTGTTGTGGTTGACCTTCGTTGGTTGGTTGCAAAGACTGAGTAAGCAGCATGGCAGCAACCTCAGCATTGGACCGAGCTTCTTGGACAGATAGAGCCTCCATGCGCTGCGCAAACGTTTTACGCTTGTTGTTACGACGGTTCCTCCGATTCCTGCGGGCCTGAAGGCCCTCTTGAGGTGTGGCATTGAAGCGTTCTTGTTCAGCATGCTCCCTCTCAAGCAGTGTGCGAGTGCCCATAGTAGTAGTTAGAACTGGTGCCACTGGTTCCGAAATGCCGAAGGCAGCCAACTCTCGCAGTAGGCGTGTGTGTTGTTTTTGTCGGCGGTGTCTACGCCTGGTCCATTCTTCCTCTTCCTCAACCTGGGTTGGTGTGGCGTTCACACTTTGATTGTGCGTCAGTGCATCGGTAACGTCTTCTGCCGTTTCCCGTTTTCGTTTACTACAGTCACAACAGCGGCGGTAACAGCTTCTTTGTAAATACTGCAATTTCCCAGTGACTACTTGAAACAATTACAATTATGTACGTACGCCTTACGCTTTCCTGTAGCCACCATACTGTCTCGGGCTCAACAGTAGCCCTGGGGTGAAAATGGTTGCGTCGTACTGCTTATCTTTCAGTGGAATTTATTCAGTGTGTCACTGTGATGGTGAAAGTATGATCCTACTTGTGCAGGAGGAGTTAAATTGAAAAATGAACAATGAGTGGGAGGGAGAACTGACTGCTGTATTTTGAGTAATCGACCTACACTCTCTGGACTATCAGCAGACCGTCAATCTCGGGTCGGTGACCTTCACTGTCAGTACGCACGCTGAGTTGGGGAGTACATGATCATCGCAGCTGGTTGTAGTAGGCGCGCTTCCACTGGTCACGCTCTTTTTCCACTTTTTCCACTTCACGGTGACTTTCTTCAAGTCGACTGACTTTCTTGTTCAGATAACTCACTGTGTGTCGGAATTGAGCCAGCCGGTTTGCCGTGTTGACACGTTGAGCTTTGCGGGAAGCCTTGCGAGCCGCACGAACTTGGCCAGCTGTCTTCACGTCATAGGTGGTGAACTTGGAGCGGAGCTGCATGGTTGGGGTTGGGGGTTGGGGTTGGTGGTGGTTTGTTGGGAAGTTGGGAAATGTTGGAATGAGACTCCGTTGGAAGCGCAGAGGACAGGGTGAAAGCTCGACATGTACACAGAGGAACATGGAGAAGGGCAGTAAGGAGAAGAGTCAGTATGGAGAAGAGAGAAAAATACATGAGACGCTGGATTCTTCTCCCCATTAATTAAAACGTGAGGCTCGAAAATGCCACTCCACGAATTGATCGGTGATAGGTTGGAACCCCAGGTTGGGTTCTAGAAACCGTGGCCACAAATGTGTCGGTTTTAGATCTGTCAGTTTTTAAGATGAGCTCCTGAACCCAACCTGAACCCAACCTGTGATGCTTTTTGGGTGAATTTTATGAATGAGTAGTTATGATTGGCTATAAATATTCGGTTCGGTGACCTCTCTGAACTTGGAAGTGAGTGATGGTCTGGTCAGGCAGCCGATTTTAAGTTACGTTATGTTTCGACCAATCATATGGCGCATAACCTATTTTCAGCGAATCATATCGTGCAACGAAATCGCGGACAACCATATCCAGACACACACTGACTTACTGGCCACACCATAGCGTACTAGTTGTTTAGGATATTTGCATTTCTAATAGCATTACGTCGGGCTGACCCTAGGCTCAAGATGATGTTATATTTCGAGACTGTGAGAACACATGAAATAAACTGCATAAATCGTAAAAAAATGTCGTGTAATAATGATGATCTAGGTAACCTTTTTTTGGTTTATTTGCATGCTCCCTCTACAATCAACCCATTAGGGGGTTTCAGAGTACTGTCATTTTTCAAAATCGGCTGTCGAAAAATGACACGAAAAATGACGCCCGTCACTGTCATTTTTCGCGCGACGCGTCGACGACCGACGAAAAGTGAACCGCCTCTCGCATCTTATCTGACTCTATATTTCAGCTTTTTCGAAAATCAAAAGAGATCTGAGTTCCTAAATTTAGAGATACGCACTCGTCCACTTTCCCATCAACAGCACCCACCAAGCACCACCAAGACCTCCAAGCAAGAAGCGCCTTCTGCACAGACGACTGCGTAGAGGAAGAGGGGTAGCAAATCAAGTGGAAGGCGATCATCAAGCACCGCATAGGGCAAGCAACATGCCTCCATCACAGAGGAAGAAGCTACGAGCAGAGATTTCCGGTTCCAAATGGTGTGCTTAGATGTTGCAGAGGGCGGCGACGGATTTACTCACGAGACACTGGAGCTACTCGATGCGTACCAAGCCTTAGTCGCAACTTGGTATCTTAGCCGGCGACAGAACATCCGCCCCTCAGATCAACAGTACAAGGTCTTCAAGCTGTGTGACAAGGCCTTCTACACGCTGTTGCGTGTGACGAAGCCAACTTTCGACTTCATCGTCCAGCTGATCAAAGACCACAGCGTATTCCAGTCAAAGTCCACACGCAAGCAGCGCGATGTATCCGTCCAGCTCGCTGTCACACTGGAGTGGTACGGCGCTTGCGGCAACGGCAACAGTGTTGGACGAATCGCGCTGGGATTTGGGATCGGCGCTGGAACCGTGTCAGTGTACGTGCGGCGCGTGCAGAAGGCGCTACTGCGACACTACAACCGCTTCGTGCGGTCGCCGTCGGAGGATCGTCGAGCTGTGAGTTCCGCTTATCATCGTGAACGGTACGGCCTCGAGGGTATCGTCGGCTTTGTGGACGGCACGCATGTCATTTTTGACCAGAAGCCAGCTATCGACGGATCGTTGCACTTTAATCGGAAGTCGAGGTACAGCTTCAACGTGCAGGTCGTCACCGACGAGGACAAACGGATTCTATTCATCTAAACAGGTTGGCCTGGCTCGTGCAACGACCCCAGCATCTTCACCAAGACTCCGATCGTCACATGCCCAGACCAGTACTTCCGTGGTGATGAATATCTTGTGGGCGACTCCGGCTTTGCGATTTCCGAACGTCTGATTACACCATACAAGAGCCGCGCTGCCCTTCAGCATGAGAACAACATCTTCAACGAGATGTTGTCAAGTGCTCGTGTTGTGAACGAGAATGCCATCGGACTTCTCAAAAATCGCTGGATGTCGTTAAAGGGCATACGCACACAGCTCAACAGACGAGAAGACTTCGAGCACGTCAATAACCACGTGCTGGCCTGTGCGATGTTGCACAGCATTGGCCTCATCCTCCGTGACGGCTGGGACGATGAATCCAACGACCAAACCAACAATCGCAACCAACAGGAAGCCCAACCAAGAGTCAACGATGGAGGAGAAACACGTCGAGGCCAAGCGAAACGTGAACGACTCAAACGTGTATTACTCTATGGAGTAGCGTAACCAAACGACGGCGTAGATGGGTGCGTAAATCGAGGCAGCTTACTTTTTGAAGAACGCATCGACGGTTTCTTTGACCTTGTCCACGTCCATGCCGCTCATGATCAAGTGCATCTTGTTTCGCTCTTTGTCTTGGTTCTGTCGGAGAGCATCCTCACGTAGCTTCACATCCATTTCGTGTTTCTGCTTGCACCACTCGGCCTCCGCCTCCAGCCGACGTTCGTCCAGAGCCAGTCGCTTAGTCGCTGACTCCACAAAAACAGAACCGAAGTCCTTTCGTTTCGCAGCTTGGGCTTTCGCCACGCCTCTTTCATCTGCCGTTCGGCTGTCCACAGTTGGGTTCATACTCGAGGCCAACGCGGGTGCTCTTGTGTCTCTAGTGGCGGAGACTGCTCGCGTTGCCGACGACGGCTTCTGCCGTGGCACTGGTGGTTGGGACGGAGTAGCCTTTCGTGTGGTTAAGGCTGGTTGTCCTTCTTCGCTGAGCACAGCGTCGGCACGAGCGAGCAGGCGTTCAGCGGCCTCACTTGCAGTTTCTGTGGTCAGTTCGACCGGTTTGCTCTCCGACTCGTCTACCTCGTCGCCGACAAACGTTACGGACTCATCGTCCTTGTCATCATCTTCCGCGTCTTCGTCGTCCTCTTCGTCGCCTTCGTCTACTTCAACCTGGGCAAACGAGAAGCCCAACTCCTCATTCTCGCCCGTCTCTTCAATCTCGTCACCGTATTCCACGAAGTCCTCTGTGCGCTGACCACGCTTGCTTGTGGCGACCTCGGCTTCTCCGTGTTTCTGTGCGTGATGGTGGTAGTGATTGGCGTTCGTGTACGTGTTTGCAGTCGATCACTCGCCTTGGCAGCGTGATCCGGTGGACGTAACTCCTAGCAATACACCGCCGTGTCATCCGCGACACTGTTGTTCTCGGTCTGCTGGGCTTTGCTGCTTGCCTCCGGATCATCACGCTGGTGCATGGATAGCCGAGATCGGCTTCATGTTGGATTGACCACCAAAGCGCTTTTGCATGCGCGAAAAGAGATAGCACCGCTTCTCCAGCGCCATCTCCAAAGTTATGCCTTACGCGGCTTCCTTCTCTGTCAGCCCAAACCCGGTCTGGAAGTGAAGTTCGCTGTTGAGCTTCGAGTACTGCAGAAAATGCGATCTCCAGCGGCTACGACAAGTGACCCTGTCCCACTTGTTGAGCAGTAGAAGATCGAGCGCTCCCTTTCGCAGCTCCTTCAACGTGACCTTGTGGACGTAGTCTGCCATATCGGAATAGCCTTTGATCTTGCGCACTCCACCACCGTGCTGCATTCTGCCGTCGTTGTTTGACTTGCCAATGATCACGAAGTAGTTCTCGTCTTCGGCCAACCACTCGACCATCGCACGAATCTGGAACGGCGCTGTGTGTGCGTATCCCGTGCCGTCGCCCTTCTTCCCCATGCCTTTTGGCCGCCGCTTTCCCCTTGCTTACCTTTGGCGGCATCGTGCTCGTTGATTGAAGATAGCGGCCAAAATCAACCACTGGGTAACCTTATATTTGCCTGAAAACGTTTGAACGCTTTTGAGGAGGGCAAAAAATGACGACGAAGAATGACACTCCGGACCATCATTTTTCTCGTTTTCAAAAGATGACATGAAAAATGACGGTCAGAAATTTCAACTCTGAAACCCCCTATTCTGTCGTGGAACTCTATCAAAATTTCTGGGAAAGTGATAACCCTGTGAGGGCTGTTAGTACTCCTTCGGAACACTACCAGGATAATGATACCTATCACAGGGTATCTACCAATGGTGGCTGACCGTAAACACTCGGGTCAGCCAAGGGGACTAATCATCACAATTAGTGACAGTCACAAATATAGTAACGAGGTCGCCCCGTCACATCACCCCTCCCTCAAGCCTGCTGTCAGTCACCAGACAGCAGCGAGATGCACTTGTTGGTCTCATTCACCGAATCGCCAACGGTCTCCCGCACGATGTCGGAGACACCAGAGGCGCAGAGCTGCTTCGCGCTCACAGACTACAAACTGCTAGCGGCACAGAAGCCGGAGCGCAAGCGCTCACACGCTGCGATCGAGGCCGGGGGGTCCGATCAGGCGAAGACCAAGCGCGCATGATGGATGAGGTCGGGGCTGCAAGCCCCGACCCAAGCAAGACGAATCGCGCTGCTGCGTCCGACGAGCAGGTCCAGCACATCGCCGCTTGACACAAGCGGGTACGAATAAGGCGAAGTCGACGACGCGGTCGTCGACAAGAGCAATCAAGCGCATCCGCGAATCATCAGTGACCGTGGCACTGACGACGAGGACATGGAGCTCAAGCGTGGTCACGAACTCCACCCGGGAGTCCGAGGACGCGTATGCGCGCGTGCGCAATACACCCAAATCGTTCGTTGGTGTCCAAGATTCGACGATGTGTGTCGAACCCACAATCTCAACTTCGGTATCTACTGCACGAAGCTCTTCCACTGCGAGAGGATCCAAGAGGATCCAAGAGCATCCTCTCATCGCGCACGGTGGGTACACCGATCGTGAGAAGTTGCACTACTGTGTGAAACTCTTCTTCCGCCACCAGTACTTCGCCAAGCGAAACACCGACGCTGCAGCGTTGGCGATCAACTCCCTTGACCAACCTCAACAAGGAGGGGTACCAGTTGTGGGATGGTGTGCGAGTACGAGACCCCCAACATCGACGGGATGAAGATCCGTCTTCATCGGTACTACCGCAACGACGGCGTTCCATGCGCCGTCGCCCACGAGTGGCGTTTCCCAATGTGCGTCGGCAACGCTGACACCATCTCTCGCATCGACACGCGCAGCGGCACTGGGTTCTGGGTGAACCACCTCAGCAGCGCCACGTACGATGCGTTCACCAAGCTAGAGAACGCCATCACTAACGCCGGCGCACGCGCTGTACCGACGGAAGCGGAAGCTCGGACTCGTACAACGCGACGAGACCAGGAACATCGCGCAGCTCCCACGTATCCGCAAAACTCGGGAAGCCACGCCAGTGCACGAGGTACTGGCGGGAACGGCGACACTTGGGGCCTTGGTCACGGTGACGGAGGATGGAGCCCACGATTCACCTCACGCTCCCCGCAGCGTCGACCAGAGGCGCTGAAGGCGGGGGAGGTTACCCGCGCGTAGATCGTGACGATCCACGTCCCGATCAGCAGCAGAGTTCGTCCGTTTCTCTGCTCCAGCAGCGCGTCGACTATCTGGGGAGTCGACTGAGCTCTCTGTCCGCGTCGCACCAGAGTCTGAGCGATCATGTGGCGACGCTCGGTGAGTCTGTGGTGACTCTCCAGCGCTCGACGCAGGCGGAGAGCCTGCGTCATGGTGCTGAGGTTGGTGACCTTCGCTCGCAACTAGATCAGTTGCGTCGGTCGATGGGATACTACCCGGACCAGCAGCGCGCTCATACGTATGGTATGAGCGCAAACGACCAACGTAGAACGTAGGATGCGTTCTCATCGCCGGCGGCAGCTGCAGCGTGTATGCACTGACGCGGCAGTGCATGGCCATGAACGGACCGATGTACCGAGATTGGTCACTGCATGTTGAGGTAGCGTTGCTGTGCTCAGCAACATCAAATCACCCACGTTGAATGACATTCTGTTTGCCCTTCCGTTCTTGTCCGCTTGTTCCTTTTGCTTATCCACCGCATGTGCGATGGAATCT